>CABFOQ010014595.1:1541-34581 GCA_900660455.1 Gephyroberyx darwinii | reverse complement strand
AGAAGAGCCGTGACCGCGTAGATCGACCGCAGGGGCCTCTGAGCGACGGGGCAACCAGACGCCTCGAGGCAGCAGAGCGAAGTGGTCGGGCGGGGGTGTAAGGCTTGACCATAGCCTGGAGGTAGGAAGGAGCTGTTCCTTTCACTGCCCTACAGGCTAGCACCAGGGTCTTGAACTGGATGCGAGCTGCTACAGGGAGCCAGTGTAGAGAACGGAGAAGGGTAGTTGTGTGGGTGAACTTGGGGCGGTTGAACACCAGACGAGCTGCAGCTTTGTGAACGAGCTCCAGAGGTCTGATGGCCGACGCCGGAGCACCAGCAAGGAGGGAGTTGCAGTAGTCCAGGCGGGAGATGACAAGAGCCTGGATGAGCACCTGCGCTGCCTTGTCAGTGAGGAAGGGGCGAATCCTCCTGATGTTGTAGAGGAGGAATCTGCAGGAGCGTGTCACTGATGCGATGTTTGCCGAGAACGACAGTTGGTCGTCCAAGGTCACACCCAGATTCCTCGCAGTCCGAGTTGACGTCACGGCAGGGAGAAGGAGGGAAGGTCTGGGGGAGGATGATTGAGATAGTGTACGGGGTTGCTTTTTTTCTTTTGAAATCGGTGAACTGCAGTCAAGTGCAACACACTGAGCAGAAGAACACATCCGAGTCACCTCAACTACTCATGCAAGACAAAGACATGAGAAATGGAAACCCCTTAAAGGCTGGGTATTGAAAATTGATGCTTTTAAGATACCATGAATACTTTTAAGATACCACAAATACTACCTAGCACTGAAGAATTTTAGACTCTGAAGAAGCAGTTTGTAACGTGTGTGTATGTGGAATTTGTAGTACTATATTTTATCAGCAGCAATATAAATATATACCTATATAGATAGTGTTTCCCCTAGCTCAGGAATTTATTTGTGGCAGTAGGGACCTGCTTACTTAAATAAATGTTAGATAATAAATAAATAAAACATTTTAGTACACACAGCTGTTTCTTAAGGGCCTCATCTTGTCACACAGATCACATCTTTGTTTGGACATTTTATTTTCCAGGGGTTGGTGAAGAACACCTCCAGGGCCTTTCCGTAGGGAAAGGGGGGAGGCCCATTAATGTTGATGCACAGGCAGACGGCGCCATGCTCTCCTGAGAGCCTATTCCTGAGGTCTGTCTTCACCTGAGAATTTAAGATAGGATAAATATTGAAACCACTGAACTGCACTG
The DNA here is from genome assembly GCA_900660455.1 of Gephyroberyx darwinii. NCBI lineage: Eukaryota > Metazoa > Chordata > Actinopteri > Trachichthyiformes > Trachichthyidae > Gephyroberyx > Gephyroberyx darwinii. The sequence continues at coordinate 33,366 of CABFOQ010014595.1, read as the reverse complement.
GGATAACCAGGGCAACTCCTGCTAGCAGGCTGAGGCCGGGGTATAGGCTGGCACACTCATCACACTTGCTCGCCCGTAGGGTCATTACCTCCATCTGTGTCTTTGCGATACACATCGGCTCCACAAGCCTCGACAAAGGCTCTCTCTTGCCTACACAGCTGCCAAAACACCCCTGAAATACAGCAATCATATTCAATCATAATCCATATATTGCCTGTGCACTGTTATTTTTTGACACAGACAGGTTCAGTACCATGATATCGTGCTGGGTTTGATAAAACCAGGACTTCACATGAGGCATCAGGATTAAATCCTGAGCTCCTACGTTTTCCTACATTAATATCAGGCAAAAAGCAATAAAATAGTCCTTGTTCAAGCAGACCTCAACAAACGTGTGTGCCCTGTAGGGTCACAAAAACTGCCGTGCCACTGCCAAAACCATCACGTTAAAAACCCCACCTGTTGTCTGCCCTGCCACTCTCCTCCTCCTGTCTTGCCACCTCTCTCTACCTGACCCTTTCTACTAGCTGCAGCAGCAGCCATGCTGATTGAGAGATGGAATCAAAATAAACAGCTTGATTCTGTCATGGCTTCAATATTTTATTTCAACTCCTGAAATGAATTCATTTCAACTGGTGGGGTTCAGAGCTTTTCCTGTCAGGTTACATCTGCATGTTTTGAACGTACCTCAGGTTCAGACTCCTTCTGGCTTTCTTCCTCCTCTCGAGGCCTTTTCAAAGCTCCTCTGAGGGACGAAACGTTCAATGCACAGGAGAAAATTAATTTTCCGCTCGTTGATGTATGATTACGTGACATGTTGAATATACAGACTCTGTGAGCAGATGGGGTAATGTCACCTCGCAGACGGTAACATCCCTAGTTCAATATTGGGGAGAAAAAAATCTTAACAATTACCTTCCATTGTCCCGGTAATGACCTGACTGAGGATGTGAGGCTGGGTCCTGGCTCATCAGTCGGTGCTACGACCTAAATCTAGCTGATGCTTTTAAGTACACAATCAAGTCTTAAAATCTTGGAGAGTATAAAATATGGGTAATAATATATGTGTGTGTGTGTGTCCAATTGGTATTGCTTCCTGAAAGGTGTAATTACATACTGTTCACCGATTCCCACCCCATCATCTGTGTTCCCTCTGTTCAAGTCCCGTAAGAGTGCTGCTACAGTTAGGCTTGCCATTTTTATGCTGAAAAACTGCTCCATCTACCTATATCTTACTCAAGTGTATCAACCCAAAGCAAAAGTAAGCATCAAAACGTCTTCCAAAAGCAGCCGCAGTAGTTTCCCAGGTACACCCACACTCTACATTTGAGTACTCTTGCTCTGTTATTGCATGTCTCATGCACCAAACAGACAGGGGATGAGAGGGAGACAGAGTGATAGAGAGAGGTAGAAAAAGAGGGCAGATGAGAGGGAGTCAGATAGGACAAAGTCATAAGACACTTCCCTGAGAAAATCACATTTGAACTCAGTAGGGAAACAATGATGAACAGGGGAGGACAGGGATGTAAAGAAAGAGACATATTTGTGTGGTGTCCCTTCATAGCACCTCCAAAAAAAAACAAAAAACAAAGAAACATTTTCATTTAATTTTCTTTATGGACGGCACAGTCTTTCTGTGTAATTGCTGTTGGCAAGTTAAGATGCCCTACTGTAATGGACTCGGCCCTGATCCTGAGGTTGAGCTTTTCTTTTATGGTTCTGTGATGTTTTGACAACAATGAATTACAAGAAAAAAACTTCTTGTGAGTCTCTCTCCGTCAGAGCTGCTTAGCCGTGCACTCAGTGGGAATTACCCAGCACTGGGGCTGATTTAGTAGCGCACAGCTCTGGGTGATAGAGTTCAGCATCACATCATTGCTTTTTTACTCCTTACATTGATTTGTCTAGTGGGGAAACAGGCCTCGTTGTGTTCTGAGAGGGGATAAAATAAACGTAAGGAGAGAAGTGCAATCAATAGGACTTCCTGTGGACACCGGGCATGGACAGAGTGGGATGCAGATTGACAAAGACGAAGAGGAAGACACACCTGTCGATGGGACAGTAACGAAGACGAAAAACCGCACGGCAACCACATCAATCACGGAGATAACTGACAACGCTCACGCTAAACTTATTGAATCCTACAGTTGAGGTGTTTATTCCACATCCAACTTCAAACCTGCATCCCAGGATGCTTCTCCATCCTCCCATGCCCCTCCTCCTCCTCCTCCGATGAAAGGTGTGTCCAATCACCTTGTGGCGTAATCATTCCAGAGCAGCATGAAAAATGGATTGTGCGTGGGGTGGTGTGGCCGGGGTGGGGAAATGACAGAAATAAGCAGTGCTCTGTGCTGGTTTGGTTCCCCGGACAACAGCAATCAATAAAGCATTAAAGCGATCACGGGAAGGGGAACAAGATGTCGCAGCCATCTGGAACTGGTTATGGTATTAATCCATTTGGGGAGGCCCGATATACACATACATCAACAGCAAACACAACAGATTCAATAGAACAACATGGGTGTCTCAAGGCCCCCACCGCAGAGGAAACAGAACAAATGATGTGGCTGTTGTACTCCAGCCACTGTCAAGTCAACAGCAGAGGAGGAACTCGCCTTGTACCCCGAAGAGGCCAAAAAGAAAATCGGAAAGAGAATATATATAGCGTTATATCTGCAGGCTTATATGCTTATAAGAAATAAGTGAACTGCATTACTATCTGATTGCATTCCCGGCAACCTCTTGTGCTCGGTGTAGTGTTCAAGATGCCTCCCAGATACAGAGTCGTCAAGATCGATAAGCCTGCCATGCGTGTCCCCTTCGGTAGTCAATACAGTACCACAGGCTACACCACCCATGTTTTCTCACTGTGATAAACAACACCGACTAAGAAAATTGCCAGACGGTGACAACGCTGGGTGTGTCGCTAAAATAATAATAAAAAAGTGTTTGGATGTTGTTAGCTGATTCAACTCAGGTGACCACCGTGAGGCAACGGTCAGGTTGCTAAAGAAGGTCCATCAACTTCCAGAGTGTGTGTGTGTGTGTGTGTGTGGTTTCTAGAAAGAAAACCAAAGAAATTCCAAATCACCAACAAATATAAGCAAACTTTAAATTTTCAATAGCAGACAACTTAGTCATAGTCAGAAATGCACTGGGAACAGTGTTTGCTGGGGACTGGTGGTGAGTAAATGAGTGAGTCCATTGCACTGATTAAGTTGGATGATATTGAGAGTGGTGCTGAGGATTGTGGGTATTGGAGTTTTCTGGTGTATTTGACTCTTTCTTACATTACTTTTGATTATAATGTGGCTGAGAAATAAGAAGACCATAATGCGTCACTGGGCTATGCAACAGGTCTGCTGTAAACGTGCAAAAATCTTCACAGCGGTGCTTCGGAAACTCACTGTTTTACTGGACAGATGAAAAGAAGATATGCTGTTTATTTGTGAGCTGCACATATTGCACAGTAGTCGGCGTGCCACAGCAGACAAAGGCAGCATCAAAGGTTTTAGCATCCGAGATGTAAATTGGTTCAAGAGGGCAGAGCGGTGCTCGAGGCAGTTAAGAGTCTCTTTTAACCTCAAATGTTACAAGTCAAAAGCCTGCTAACATCATGTCTGGAGGAAAAGATTGGCTGAACAGGGTTGTGATGGGGGAGGAGAGGTGGAAGGAAGCAGAAGAGACAGGATCTCCAGGAGAATGGCATAATGGATAAGAGCACACGACTCTCCTCTGCTTAAATAAAGCATTAGGTAAGATTTCAGATCAGGCCATTCTCCTTTTTACAAACTACCTTGCCTGCTCTCTCCGTCTCTCTCTCTCTCTCTCTCTCTCTCTGCTGCCCAGCATTAATAGCAGTTGGTGTGCTGCTAGGATGTGTTGGTCTATAAACAAGCGGCCACTCCTGCCTGGCTCCGGAGCACTCCATTAGGGAGCCAAGTGCATTCTGTCTTTCCACACTGGATGCACAAATATAATAAAGCTCTGCACAGCAGTTTAGGATGCAGCAGCAGTCTGTGGCAAAATGAAGGAGATTGAAGATGTATGGGTCTAGGTATTGGGACAGACAGAAATCCCTCCTCACCAAATTACCCCTATCCTATACAGCCTTGCCAACCACTTTGTCTAAATATATACAGCTATACACACCCATGAGCTTGCATGGCGATGCATGCAGGTGAGGCAGAAGGGGCACAAATACACACACACACACACACACAGACAGACCATTAAATGTCACATCCTGTAGTGTATTACATCAGTGAACAATTTTGTGCTCTCTGGCGTCATCTGGAAGAACAAAACCGGAGGAAAATAAAAGCCGTATTGAAAGATATGTGAATGGGGAAATCACTGGGACGTTTCCACACGCGAACCGTAATAAGGTTTAGGAAGAGCACAGGCTCGATAAGAAAGGATATGAAATAGGAACTCCCAGAGAGGATGCTGCTTCCTGCACAGGTTCAGTTCTTGTAGAGATACAATACAGAAACAAGAATAAGAAGGAAATCATTGTATTGTGCATTGGCACTTAAAAGTATCAACAAATTATACTTTTTATTTCTTTATTTCCAATATCTGCTCCAATTATATTCCTAAAAAAGCTTTTTTAGTGTCTAAGATTTTTTTTTTCTGTGTGTGCAACATTGGAACGCCATATGCTGAAAACCACAGAAGTGCGAGGAAATGCTTCCAGTATGGATCGCGTTGTATGTGAGAGGAAATCCAACCTTACCACCTGCTTACATGCTTCGCACACCACCCATTCACATCTGTTAGGTGAGTGCAGACGTAATCCCCACCCATGCATCTGCCCCCGCACATGCTAAAGGCTGCGTGGTCAATAAAGCGTTTTTCCCTCTTTCCTCTATGTCCTCTTCTGCCCAGCCTCCGATCTCTCTCGCCTCTTTTCTTTCCACTCCTGTAGTTAGCAAAAAAAAAATGGAACCGCATGGGATTCAGCCATACTCCACATATCTCTATTTATGTACTGTCCAATCTTGTTCACATACTTAACATACATTGCATGCACCACCAAGCCTTCTTGACTGTTCCTCCACCCCATTTCGCTTCTCTCTACTCTATCTCCTCTCCTTTCATTCCCCATCTCTGTCCATCCAGTCCCTCGAATGCATAGCCTCAGAAATCAGGCTCCGTCCTTCTCTGTACCTGCAGATATATTGGTGTGCACACTACTTGTGTTATCAGAACTGGGACTTAACCTATCCAGAGGGAGCAAAGGAGGAAAAAAATGAAATAACAGCGGGATGAAAACAATGACAAACCAAGGAATATAGGCCAAATCAGAATAGTTGTGCACATCTAATGAATGTGTAAATAATCAGGAAGAGCTTGTGATTAACAACCTGGGGAAGAAAAGTCAGATGATGTTGCCTAAAGCCATTGAGCAAAATCATTAGGGGGAATTTCCCCATGAGAGAAAACAGCTGCGAGCTGCGAGTAACGCAACAGTCTCCTGGAGCCGCCGCCATAATCCACTACCAAATTTGACATAGTGTTTGTCTCTATGCCTCTTTGATCCAACATCACACCGCGGAGGGTGACAGATATCCCATGCAAGGGTAAACATTGCGCCCATCAGTCTGTCGGGCGTTCGGGTTCAGCGCCATGAAGGGGCTTCAGTCGTGCGTGGCGTGGAAGACAAACAACACAACAAAGACGCGCTGTTTATGAGATGGATGGTTACAGTTGCAAAACCAAATGGGTTCCCTGCACGACGTCGCCATCCGCAAAGCATACAAGAAAGCATTCCTCTCGCTCATTTGCGTCACTTGTTCTCGCAGCAAGGACAACATATTTTCAGTAACACCTGCAGTTACCTGTGCACACACAGCTCATTAGTCTATCTACAGCTGTGGCTTCATCTTCGAGTGTGTGATTTGTGACTTGCGGGAAAAGGTTGTTGTTGTTGAAAGGGTGGCATTCACACACACACACACACACACACACACACACACACACACACACACTAACACACACCTGTGTATGCTTGCACACATACACACACACAGTATGACAGCAATGCAGAAATTGATTTGACAAGGAGCAGGTCTGGCCCAGATGAGAATGGCGGGGTACAAGCGCAGCAGGCACCGAGCAGAGAGCAAGGACAGTCGTAAATCAATGGCATCGAGCTCTACGGCATTATCAGATCCCACTCTACCAGCAACCTTAGGCACAGTGCAGTCTATGAGTGGCTGGACCACACACACAGTCTCTCCATCTCTCTCTCACAAACACAAACAGGCCATTGGTGTTTTTTTTTCCCGTTGGTCAATTTACCCATTAGGTGATGAGAACATAGACACCAGAATCTTCCACGTGTCCCCAGTAAATCAATCGCTCCACTGTTGAGTGATAGTAGGCAACTAGCATTATCCAAAGTAAGACTGACCTTTTAGTAACAAAAAGTTGTTAGTGGATTTTACTATTGATTAAATGCGGTTTATTTTTTTAACTATTTCAGGTGAGCAGCCACATATTCATCTACTGTGCAGTGATTTGTAGCTGTACCCAATCTACCGTTGCCTGCCACAGGGAAAGTAGTTCCACGGATGATTTTGGTGCCCGTTCTCATCACAACTTAACCAACCGGACAGTCTCCCAAAAAAACTTGTGTGTGTATTCCTTCAATAATGACCTGTATTCTCCCTTTAGCTCACAGCTGGTTTATTTAACTCCAGGTAGCTTGTTGCCTGGGGCATGGTGCTTCGAACCTGCATACCTTGCACACCAGTTCCGCAGAGCAAACACAGTAAGTCAGAAAAAAAAACATTGTGTTGCTGTAAATTAAAGTAAGCCACCCACGCAGGGCAGCATGTATACTCTGAATGCCCAGTAACATGATCATGATCATCAAGTTGGCACGCACAGTTCAGTAATATGCTCTCCCTCGTACACATCCAGACCCACACACACCCACACACACAGTATTTGTAGCTCCTGACATCTTCATTTCCTTCCGTCTCCTCTTGTACCATGCAATGTTTAAAAAAAAAAAGAAAAATTCTAATTTGATTTGCTGCCTTATTTTTTTTTTTCCACCTGCAAAGGTAGGCTCTGCAGTTGAAATATCAGGTTGTGTTTATCCACTACCTTATGAACTGTCTACTTTGCAGGGATGTACTATTTTACCTGGGCTGAAATTGCAGTGACTCTATCTGCATAGAGCATAATTTCATGGTAGAACCTGGAAAATGGAGCTATATTTTTCAGGTATTAAAATAAATAGAGAAATAAAGATTAAGACACCCACTCACATACACGTGAAACATGCATACCCACATGTACGCGTTCCTGCCAACCTGCATGCAGACACAGAAATGGAAAAATGGAAAAATGAAAGCAAAACTACAAACTATTTACAAGATCCAATAGGAATATCACAGGAATATTGGAGGAGATAGAAAACAGGAACAGGAGAGACCACAAAGTATGATAAGGCCACTATAAACTCACTATAAAGTACCACAGACACACTATAAATCCCTATATAGGAATTTTATAGCGACTCTTTATTAGGGCCCACACACACACATACACACACAAACAGATCAAATCCAGATGATTTTCCTCACTTCTTTGTTGTGCTTGGTGTGTGTGACCTTGTCAAGAGGTGCTGAAGGGCTCGAGCTCTTGACTAATCTCATTCAGTCTTGGCCCCAGCCTTGTTCTAATGGACAATCAGCGCTCCATATCTGGCTGACATTTTCCTCAGGCTGATCAGCTGCTTTGTCTGGGTGTTAGAGTGATGTGTAGGCTTGTGATTACGCCCTGACCTTTAGCTCGACGCGAAGATAAACAACACAAAAAGCTGCTAAACAACGGCACTCACACACCCCAAAAAGTGCCTCTCAGGCGGCAGTGTTAAGTGAAATTAGGAGGTCCTCTCAAGTGGAAAGAAAAGCCGCATGCTTTTGGCCTCCAGTAGTTGTAGTGGTGACTATTGTCAGATTTGGCAGCGAGGGCACGCAGCGAGTGGAGAGACCACCCGCTTCATTTGAGGGCAAGAGTTCAAGCCCGCGTCAGCAAGCATTCTTCATGCTGAAGAGTCCTTGGGCAAGACACTGAATCCCTCCCACCTCTATTGGTGCTATTCTGCAGCTCACCATGACCCCAGATGTGGTGGTGGGTGAGAGGGTGATTTTTTTTAACATCTCTATTGTCAAACATGTATATATTTGTTGGTGCTGAGAGCTCGTCTTCTTACGATCCCACGGCCTTACCCCGCCGCCCCTCATTTCATCATGTCACGGCTCCACTATTTCTCTCCACCCCTCCGACCCAGCCCACCCAGCGGTTGTTGGTGTAGCCGCCTCCCGTCCTCTTTTCTCTCTCCCTCATTGATTTCTGCATCTGCAGTCCAAATTAGTGTGATTCTCCTGCTGCTGAATAATCATGTCTGGCTGCCTTTGCTCTCATTAACAATTTGTAAAACAAATAAAGCAAACCACCCAGATCAAGGTCCTAATTACTACTTCGTCTCAGCTTTCACTGAGACAACTGCGCTTCTCCTGATATATTATGACAAATAAACCGCCCCAGTGATCTACACTTTACCTTGTTGTCATGCTACTTCAAGGTAATTGGAGGAAAACACATTGCAGGCAACATGCATCTGTTTAAGTATTCAGTGTTTTGAGGAGACAAGCACCAGCTAATACTGTGTACTTCCCATGCCATTTCATTGAATGTGAGAGGATGGAGGCCTGATCAATTTCCACTGGCGTTCTTTTACCATCTTTCATGCAGCATTTTGTATTTACACTCTCTTGTGACAAGGAACACCTGTCTGTCTACACATATATATGTATATATGTCACTGTCTAACCTTTCTTACTGTTGTTTAGCCAAGTGCCTGTTAGTGCGATGGGTCGTAACCAGTGTCTGAAATTAACTTTTTGGCTGAGCTGCCATGGGCTGGTGAAGAAAAAATCTACCTGCCAAAAATTTTTAATTTAGCAAAATATGTCACCCACACATTTTCACACTGTTTTTAAATAGAATCAGTTACTATGTGTTCAGTGCTTGGTGGAATTACCCTGAAGCTCCCAGGGGAGCCCACTCGAGGGTGGTGGAGGGTAATTATTATTACGTTTATATAGGCTATGACCTCTATGTGTATTATAATAAACTACAGGCTGTTTTTCTTTTATTATGCAATTAAATTACAATTATAAGGCAGTATAAATCATTGAGTCAAAGAGGGGGAGAGAAATGGCAACAGAATATGAGGAAAAAATGGCGACACTATGATATGATGCGCCATTACGCGCGGCAGGATAAGCGATGTAACTGCCAAAAGTGGGGGAAGCAGAGAAAAGAAAATACAACCCACAACACTGCTGTTACACATCCACTGAGTGCTGTCGAGTGCCGATTACCAAACCAGGGTGTTTTCAAAGTTGAATAAAGTCTGCCTAGCCTGTAGCCAAAGGTAAGCATGGTCTATTCGCCTGTTGATGGTAATGTTACAGCCACGATGGCAACTCTACTTACTTTGGATAAGGCTAGTCATCTACTATCACTCATCAATGTTGGCATTAGGCTCATCAGGCTTGCCTAGTTGAGCATTGGCACAGAGAACTGCAAACGTGGCAGTGGAAAAAGCTTCGGTAGAATGTGTCCGCTCCAAACAGACAGCGCCCCCTACAGTGTGGTTGAAAATGACGCCCGCGGCAGTCACACAATTCAACCGTGTCAAAAATGGTATGACCCACCAGCGGGGAGACCCTGGATGGTCTTGCAAGGTTCAAAGGTGGGTCAGACCAGGAATAAGTTAACCTTCCTTTTTACCATCTTGTCATCTTTACACAGAGTCTGTCTTTTTTCTAGTAAAGGTTCTCTGTGTAAAGACAGTTTTTATATCTGCGTGATGTATTGGCTCAAACCCATTTGACAGCTCTCCTCTACTGCGTTAGCTCTTTAAAACTGTTTTGCTTTCATTATTTGGATCAAAACCAATTCACGCACCAGTTGGTATTTGAGATGTATCAGCCTAACAACCAAGTATTGTTTGATGTGTCAGTTTCCTTGATAGCACTTTGTAACTTTTTTAATTCTACAAATTGAATCGCTCAGAAACATTCAATGATGTACGCAGCCTTAAACAGAGTTGGTTGCTGGTTGCTGTAGACACACTTTTATTCTAGTCTAGTCTTTAGTCTTCCTGGGTCCTCGAAGGCTCTCACTCCACTCATTTCCTCTCAGGCTTTTATCTCCACAGACTCATCGGTGCCAAATTAGTCCTAAAACGACACCTATTTCTCTGATTCGGAGAGTGTGTGTTTTTAAGTGTGTGCACTTAACCGTGTGCGACCCGTATCTATGTGCGCCCATGCATGTGTGTATATATATATATATGTGTCTGTCCATGTGACCAAAGAGAGACACGCAATACAGTGTGACACTTGGAGAGTAAATTGATTCAATATGTTAGACAATGACTCACTTGTCTGGTCTTTTCCACAGGATGGACTATGGACTCAGCTCTGAAAATGAGAATACTCCGTCAAGTCGCCTGGATATTGTTTAAAATGGTTCGGCTAACCAGACACCACTGTACAACAGTAAGGTATAGATTATGATTATGATTGATAGACAAATTAATTTACCATATGAATAGAGGCACCACTGAACAGAGGATGCAGACCATAAGTTATGGTCTATTCTGCAGGGCACTAGTTTTACTCCAGTGACTGATTGGTAACCAACACAAAGACCACACAGGCGATGCTTTAAATGAATACAAAGATACAAAAGCACACACACAGCACATAGTAAGGCAGGTAGGATTATTTACAGGCAGAGTGTAAAATAACAGATGTCACAGGTAACAGAGACTGATCAGACAGAAGGGAAATAATGAAGAAGAGCAACTTGTTTGGCGTTTCAATTTTGAGTGGGGTATCGGCAGGAACGATGCCAATGTAAGTTTATACAGAGGTCGGGATGGTAATTGAGCGCAGTGACGATATTAATCAGTTAGGAGCCGTAACAACAGCTCTAGGTGCACAATGTGGGTTGTGAGCTTGGATAACGATGACGAGATTGGACTGATTGGAAGAAAACCTTTACTTGTTTACACCCATGTAAACAGAATGTGAGGCAGACAACTTGACAGGTGATGTTTATAGTACATAGCAATAATGAATCCATGCTATGTCAAGTTAATTCCTGATTTGTTAGACACCATGGCAGTGTACTGTGCTTATATATACACAATTACATACACATTAAAGACCAAGTCCATTAAAGTCCACGTTCCACACTTCAAATAACCAAACACACATACAGTATGTGGCAGAATCATGTATTTGGTCAATTTTGGGACTTTTGAGTGGGAAGTATTCTTTGTTCTGCTCTTTGCATGGGGCGAGGCGTGTTCCATGCTGCCCAGGTCGCCCTCCATTCAGGTGAGACCACATGGGTCCTTTTGATCGCACATCCTTTGATTAGTGCGCACAGCGGAGATGCTACGGGGAACTGCTTTGCTTTAATTAAAATGCAGATTGGCATCCTTTGTAAAAATGTGTTTCATTGAAGCACATCACGAGTTTTCCTCTGGACTGTCGGTGTGCCAGGGGGGGTCACGCCCAGGTGAATCGTGCACTGCCTCCACTACACCACAAGGAGCTTGAAAACTTGGACTGGAGAGGGGAGGAGAGGGAAGAAATGTGAAGGGAGAAGCCAGACAATACGCTTTTGTTCAGTGAATGTCTCATATTGAGAACAAAGTGGGATTTTCCTTCCAAGCAGATGCCTGTGGCATCACAATAATCTTTATTCACCAAGCAGCCTATGAAATAATATCCTCCTTATGTTCCTTCCACCAGGGATTTGTCTCTGGTCCTGTGCCTTGTAGGTGGCAGAATTGGCAATAACAGTCCCTGAATTCTGTTTTCATTAAGAGTGAAAAGAAATGCAATAAACTGTTGACTTCTGTTTCCAAAATTAATTACAGTCTCGCCCAAGACAAAGACAAACACACCTCCTAAAGTCAAACAGCTGCAGACTTATATTGATAGTGAGTGAAATCAAGAAGACAGCGATTGCCCCTTGATGGAGCATCTGTCAGTGTGGTGGAGCATGCACACACACATATGCACTGAACACACACACGTCACCCCAGTCAGCCAGTATGTCTTACTGGGTGTCTATGGGTAATTGACCTGTAAAGGTCTCACTCACCTCATCTTGCCCCTCACCTGACATTGACATGAGGGGGTAGCTCCATCCCGTTACAGTCTTGTTAGTGTCACTCAACCCGCCCCGTTCACCTCCACCCCCACGGAGAAAATATACACGGGCCTCTACATATACAGTTGGCCTGTCTAAATGTGAAACATTTTGACATGCTGCCGCAGTAGAATGAGGTACAGAGAATTTATGTTCATCTTTATCTGCATACCGAATCTCAATATGTTGCTTGAATTATAAACTACATCCATTGCATCCATCAAATAGCTGTGTGGAAGAGGGGCTGTTTGCTTCCTAAATATGCATTCTTTGGATTTCAAATTATAGTGTGTGTGTGTGTGTGTGTGTGTGTGTGTGTGTGTGCGCGCGCTCGCTTGCAGTTTTAATGGTTTGGCTGAGACAGACGTACCCGATCCTATTTGTCATGCATACGGTGGATCCAAAACGTCAACAAAGGAGAGAAAAGCGGGAAGTGAAATGGCGTCGCAGTGTTGTGGGGATTAAAATGTTAGCTTTACTGGCACACGGCAGGAGCAGACACTGAGCTGTATAATACACAGTAAATGATAAGCATTTTAAAGCCCAACAGTGCATTAACGTTACAGCACTTTACTGTGCTCAGCAAGATAACTAAAGTGATGAAATATAGAAAGGGGTGGTGTGCGCATTTTTCCTGGGAGAGATGTTTAGGTGAAGTGTGTTATTTCAATTGATCCCAAAAGTTACTTTAGGAGAGAACTGCACAAGAATGGTGTCAATATCGGCCGGGGGGGGAATCAAAGACACACATGCAAACAGACACACACACACACATATACACAGACACACACACACACACACACACACACAGAGGTAAAAGGCTGAAGCTTCCTGGATGAATTAGTTTACCACTTAAATGATACCTTGATCAGCTATCACTGTCATTTTTAAATCCCTGTAGCTTTTTGCTCTACCTTAGTGATGATGTCACAGAAATGGCCATATTTCCCAGCCAAGTGCAATAACCACATTCACCAGCAGTCAGCTCAGAGGCCCACTATCAATTAAAGTCACAATGAAACAGCATTTTGAGAGCATCTTGCTTCCTTCCTTGCTTGAAACAGGATGTGGGGGTGGGACATAACGCGAGGAGGGATCATTCAAAAGTGTCGGAGGGTATAAACAGATGTGATATCTGTTCAGGGAGAGGAAGTATTATTTGATTGGAGGGGCGGAGGGGCGGGATTGTTCAAAAATCTGTGATATTATTGGTTGGAACACTGGCACACCATAAAGTAAGCACTAAAAATATGCTGTTTTCCAGGACATAAAAGTAATTGGATTTTGATATAAAAATAAAACAAATGTTGGTATGTATTGTTAAATAGGTGTATATTACGACATAGACAATGTGGAAAAGTCATGTTTCATTGAAATGTGACTTTAAAGTGTTCAGAGTCACTATGTGAAGCATCATCCAGATTTACGTTTGTCAACTTGGTCAAGGCACATGATGAGTGAGTTGCACGAATCATAACTGGGCTACTTCATAAAACGTGAGTTGCAGCTGTGCTTTGTCGCTGGTCTGTTGTGCTGCTGTAAAGCATCGTCTAAAGGTACTGTTGATATCCCTGTAATGTTGAATGAATCAATTCAATAACTGCAGTTTTTCCACGCGAGTGTTTTGGGCGATGATCTGCATGACTGCACAAATCCTTGTGCCACAAATGAATGCATGCCTGAGGCTTTCACTTTTTTTTTTTTTTTGCACTGCCAAGACCACACGCACATACACACGCACACGCACACACACTCGTCAAATGAGACACTGGGCAATTACAAGTCCTTGTATCGGTTGGCTGACTTTAATATTTCATCAAGGTTGTACCATACAAATACAAAGTCACATGCACATAAAATATAACCCTGAAAAGGACACGCACTCGCCAATGAGTAATAAATGATTCAACTGTCATGGTTTCTAAGACCAGGCTGTTACCTTTTTATCGTACCTCATTTCATAATAGTCAATTGATTGATCTACTGACTGCCTGACATTCAGTGATGTGCGGTCTAGGTAGACAAGGTAAGCAGTGCCTACCCTGGCTACCTTGTATATCACATTTTCTAACCCAGTAATATTTCATATAATAAACTTGTACTTGTATTATTACTGTTTATTCTTGTGATTTCTATATTTCATTTGTGTATTACCTCAATAGTTTAGACATTATGATGAGAATAATCGTCAATAATAGGGAGAATAAGCAGGGCTTCTATGCCCATTTATTGTGAATGCAAGCCAAAAAAACCTGTTGCGGATGCACACTTCGATCCTGTATTCTACAACATTAACGTCAAAAAGCTGAACTCCTCTGTGCCTTTTTATGTAAATATGTTGTACAATGCCAGAAATGCTCTTCGAAATCAGGTAGCTAGCAAAAAGTTTGACGAGATGTCACGCCACTTTGATGATAGCAAGTTGGAGAAGCTGTCTAAGTATGCTAATGAGTATTATTATATATAAGTATTTTGATTTTGTCAGGTTGAAAATCGATCTTGTGGGATTGTATGACTCGCAAGCAGTAAAGGGGCAAATCACCCACACAGCTCCTTGCCATTTTGAATCACATTTCATAATGTTAAAGTCCTGCTATTTTGTCTCTGCTAGACTGACTCCAGACTGCTAGTCCGCTAGACTCTGCAATGTCAAGTACTTTGAGCTACATCTTATGTATGAAAAGTGCTTTATAAATAAAGTTTATTATTACATTATTATTACAACTGGACACATGGGCTGTGAATGAACTGGGGGGCATGTAGCAGGCTTAGTCGTGAATTGTGCGATTAATCAGTACCATTGCCGAGTGAGATGCTACAGTAGTTAGCTATTGACAGTCTGTGCAGTATTAAGTCATTCCACACACATTTAGAAAATCATAAAGAAATTGGCACAGCCTAGATTTTCTCTTATGCTTGTTATTTCTTGGACTAATTATTGTATATGATATTCCTTAGAGATTGGCTACTTTGTTATGGTTAATTGATGGTTTGTTCTTTTATATCTGCAGTATCTTACATATTTGCCTCTTTTTCCTTTATTATGCATGTTGTAGGGAAATCATCATCCTCCAACTTGAACGGGTGCTTTGCCAGCCTTTTTTTGCCAGCCTTTTTCTTTAGGACTTTAAATTACTGAGTATAGGGAAACTCTTTTAGAAAGTGCTTAGTTCAAACCAGTGCTAAAAGCTAGTAATAGTGGTGTGACCCCCATTGCACTACATAGGGAAAGGAACCCATAACACTGGTATTGTTAGTGCCTTGCTCTAGCCACAAGGAATGTGGGAGGAATCTTGTGGTGTTTATCCACCTTCCCTTGACATGGAATATCAAACAAAGTCCTTTAAACCCTCACTATAGCAACAAAGCAGCGTAAAGCCCTGATCGATGGTAGACAGCTTTCAATCTCAATTTGCCTTACCAAAACAACCAATTATGTGGCCTAAGTTAATGACATATCATACTCTCCCACTGCTAAATGTCACGCACACACAGATGTCTGTGATATGGCGGTGTTAAGCCGGGCCTTTTTCTCTGCAGTCAGTGAGATAAACGTGAGATTTAAAGGGTTATACTCTACCTGAGCTGAATTTCCCCTCATGTTTCACCTTAGAGAGAAGACAGTGCCTCTCCATTACTCCTGGCAATAACATGGGTGATGGGATTGTAATCAGATAAAGCAAAAACAGATCAAATTGATGGGTATACACCCAAACTAGCTATGGAAGTGATGAGAGACACAACATGTCAATGCAGGCTTAGGGTTAGAGTCTTCATTCCACATATAGCAACTACGGAAATGCAAATAAACTTGGCGGCAGGCAGCTCAGAGTCTCAGCTCTAGCAGCATACTTGTCAGGATACTTGTAGATGGCGAACAAGTGAGATGAGGTGTTTTCTGTCAATTTTGAAGGATGTAAATATTTCGAGGGCAAGTGACCTATGTGGCAATCTGCATGTTGCAAGGGAAAGAGAAATCCAATTTTAATATTTATACTGGAGATACATTTTCATGGCAGGTGTAATTTAAATCCTGTTAAAGGATAATATATATAGATAGATAGATAGATAGATAGATAGATAGAAACAAGATACTGTATGTGGCACATGTTAATAAAGTCAGCTAGAAAGGAGACTCAACTGGAAGCCATCATGGAGGGAATGCTGTTCTCCATTGATATTTACTTGACAACCATTTTCTACCGTTCAATAAATCTTAAAAACATGAAATGCATTGATTTAAATTGAGTATCATGAGTACTGAATGAATGGGAAGCTAACTTGTGGCTATCTGGCTAACTCTTAAAGGCACTATGCTAATATTTGGCTGTTTTAGCTAACATTTTGGCCTTTAATGGGTTACACAGACTTGAAAAACAAACCTTAGCACCCTTTTTCACACTCACGGAAACACCAGCCAGAATGTCAATAATAATTACGTCAATAATCAACGTGATTTCCAGTGGTAGCAAACACTGCAGTGATGTTTTGCTGAGTGTGGAAGTATCAAAGACTGAGTTGATGACTTTCTTTAATGATGAACAAGATGAACAGCTTCATTCGTTTTGACAAGGTTGCTGGCAGCAAATGTCGTAAATGGGTTGTGTGGACATGGGAGCCAGGCTACTTTATTTATTAGAAACCAATGAGTGCAGATTAGCTGCAATGCTAGCATGGACATGTGCAAGCATGGATTCATGGACAAAACACCAATAAATGGCCATTTCTATTTTTATAGACATTTACACTGAAATAATATTGTCACTGAAGATGATTTCCATGATGATACAATAGACCACATTAACTGTTTATCCTCATTGACTTCAGTGCAATGTTGGTCTCTCTTGTAGCGCCCAGCTGTCAGAATTACATCCCCACCCACCTGTCAAGACTTCATTCCTGTTTCTCACCGTTAACAACCACAATCTTCAAACAATCCAATCACAACCCCCTCAAAAAATGCGCGCAGGACGAAACCAACCTCCAGGAAATGCATTAGTATGTCCCATAGCCACCAGTGTTGAGTTGGGTCAGTGTAGGAGAGATCGCCAGCTTTACCCTCGGCATCCGATTGCATCGCAAAGTCTGCGTAATTGAAGCCGCAAGCATTGTCTCTGGAGCCAGTGTCAGGAGGAGGAATAATCCGGTGGATATACAACAGCCCAGTCGGAGTTCTCCAGGAGTTGCCGGTCTTGGTGGAGCTAAGGCGGACGCTGCCAACCTGAACCTGACTGCCTGACTGACTTAAGGCGGTTTTCGACACTAACTACCCGGTACTTTTAGTCCCTGGTACTACTTTTCGCGGGACAAAAAAAAGTACCGTCAGCCCGTTGTTGTCTCCATTTCGACCGCAAATTAGTCTGTTGACTGTATGAAAAAGCTCCACTCCAGTGCAGTAGGTGGCGGTTATGCAGAAGACTATACAATGATGACGCCATATAAAGTGACCCTAACAAGAAGAAGAAGAAGCTTGTTTGTGCTACACTGTAAGCATGTAGGAGATTCAAGCGGCGCTGCTGTTGATCGTGATTTACTGTTTTGCAAATGGGGTAATAGGGTTTATGCGCAACAAACTCACAAACAGGTCGCATCACTTCCGGGTCAGGTCTTCTGTACAAGCTATGTTGAATGGTGTTGTTTTACTCAAGATGCATTCAGGCATCAGCTACCAAAGATGAGCATAACTGGTGTCCATCGCATATGCAGGTTGACATCTAAAACTCCTGCCACCAAAATGGATAAGGGGTTTAAGCTATATGCTTCCTCATACATATGCGACTACGAGGGTATGTATCTGCTAAAGTTATCACATTACGTTAGCGATGCGACCTGCGATGCGACCCCAGCCTGATAGCCTTTTTTCTACTCTACAAATACAAAGGCATAAATAAAAGTTAACAGTCTTTAGTCAAGTGGTGGGGCAGTGTAACTTTTCCTTTGGCTCAGCGACTGGGCAAGCTGACCAAGAACAAACAGGCTGCTGGTGATCGCAGGGGCAAACACTAGTCTCTGCAGCCTGCAGTTCAGTGTGCCCACCCGTTTCATCTGAAAAAGATGTTGAAAAAAAATAACCGCTAGGTTTTGTCTCACTGCAACGACATTAACACAATATCATTTTGTACGATCGATTTAGCCAACCCTTGCCTTACGAACACCACGATTCTACACCATTAGCAGTTAGCATTAGTGGTTGGTGTTAGCTAACATTAGCTTTTGGCTAGGGTAACAATAAAATGACATCAGTTCGCGTTATAGCATTTAACAAGCATTGTGTATGTGTGACATATATGTGATTTACCTTCAACCAACTGGTCGTCCATTTCCGTGTCTTCCACCATAGCTTCCAACAACGCAGTAGCCAAGTCTTTTGTGGCCACTGCGCCAGAGAATGCCGGCCTGTGACCCGCTGGTACTCGACCAATTAGAAATGTTCAGCGCTGCAAGCCCCATCCCCAAAGTTCCTGTACCTGGAAAGTACTACCCCCCGAGCAGGGACTTTTTGGGGGGTAAAAAATGTCCCCGGAACTTAATTTAGACCCTGGTCCCTGCGATCGAAACGCAATGAGTTCCTCCAAAAGTCCCTAGTCCCTGGGGAAAGTTCTCAGGGTCGAAACAGGCCATGAGGAGCTTTTCGGATGAGATGAGTGACCTTTGCCAAGAAGGTGTAAGGATTGAACCAAGGGACCCAGGAGCAGACACAAGGCAGCAGACAGGAATAGGTGAACAAGGTTTCACTAGGAATAATAGGATCTGAATACAAATGTAACTCAAGCTACAACAGATAGCATAGAATGGGAAATACCACAACAGGGAACTATAAACTGACTAGAACTAAGTGTGAGTCGCAACTAAAACAGAGGTATTGGCTATGGACGAAGAAAGACCAACTAGCAACAAACAAACAGGGAGCAGGGCTTCTATACAGGATAGGTGATTAGATGATAGAAGTCAGCTGCAGCATGGCGGGAACACAGCGACACTCCCACAAGCCTGCAAGAGAGGGAGACTAGGGAACAGGGGCAGAGGAGGATGAAGGCTGGGCAGGCATGACAGAAGGTGGCCTCAGACCTTCCTGAATTTCCCAGCACTACCTCCTGTACAGAAGGAGTGTCAGTCAGGTTTAGGAGTTCCTTAGTGTTCCTTCCACCTTCAAACAATATCTACAGTTGAGTTGTTCCTCTGCCCCTACTGAAAACAACCTGGGTGAGGTCCTGGCTTCCCCTGCAACTACAGCATCTTCAATCTTTTTGGTCTGCTTCTATCTTTCTGCTGAGTCCATAATTGCTCATGCCCACCAGGCTCAGAAGCCCCCCCGCATACTACTGGTCAACCAGTGGGTTCTTGGGTTGCCACCATGGTAATAATAATAATAATAATACATTTCATTTATATAGTGCTTTTCACAGTACCCAAAGATGCTTTACAATAAAAACAACAGCAGATAAAATACACCTTTTGGCAACAGCACCTTGTGTCCAGAACATTTGGCCTCAGGTCTGATGAAACAACTATGAAGTGGATCATCAAGCTTTGGCCCAAGGAGCTCTGGTGCCACATACATTTATGAACCTCTGTGTGTTCAAACATGGTGTTTGCTATGGATAACCCGTGGTGAGTTTGATAAAAGAAGAGCGTTAACATTCCCTAAGACCTCTATATTGTTGTTTTCCTGTTCAGCTTACCAAACAGAGTGCAGAACATCCCTCCCAGGATTGGATCCGGCAGAGAGGCAAACAGAGCCGTGAACTTGCCCACCGATCCCAACAGGAACATGATACCTGCACCATACTGAACCACTCGCCTACTGCCAACCTAGAAAGAAGACCACAGTTTATTTCATTAGGGGTTCAAACCTGTGAGATGATACATCATAAAGATATGAAATTTGGAATGATAGATATTCATGTGCAAATGCTTCCCAAGAAATGACTCTAATCAGCCAGATGGTGGCACTGTAATTATACGTCAAAATCTGAAAATTTGAAAGGCCATAACTCCTACGCCATAAGTCCAACTTGCATGAAACTTGGTACACATATGTACTTATCTCTGCTCTACAAATTTGCCTCAAGAATCACCCAAGTCTGACTAGACAAGCATTCTTAGCATTCAAGCATTAGCATTCTTTGAAAAACAGCACATGCTTTAGACCCTTGCTTTAGTCAAAGTCTAACGTTTGGTCATGATTGGTACATGTGGGCGTGGCCTAGGGGATTTTAGATGTGGAATATGACAAAATTCCTTATAACTTATAGTGCAAGCACAATCCCCATGAAATTTAGTGCAAGTGTTGTGCACCTGCTTCACAATAAAAGTAAACCCCAACTTTCCAGTATGGGGTGCTATAGTTAAAAATAAATAAATCTGAATTTGAAAGGTCATAACTTCTACACCGGAAGTCCAATTGACATATAACTTGCGACATTTATCAAGCTGTCTTTAGGGTCATCACAGTACACCATACTGGGGTTTTTTTTATGTACTTTTTTTAAATTCTGTTTTTTCCCTAAGGCTTTTTAAGTTTTCGATCTACCCACACAAAAAACAAATTTGGTACACAGCTAAAGGGGACCTCGATACACCAAAACAATATGACTGACCTGGCCGACCATTAAGTGGTGTACAGCATTAGGACCTACTTACACTAATGTACTATAAGCAGGCAAAATTGGCCAATCAACAAGGTCACCATTAATTTAGTTTTGACAAAATTGGCTTTAACTCAGAAACCATTTGCATGATCACCACTTAAATGTCCTTCATATGTCAAGTTCACATTATACAACATGTCTACTAAATTTGCATTTTAAAAACTTTGTATAATTGGTGCCATAAATTCCAAAAATGTAAACCTTTAAAAGTCATAACTCATTAAACGCTTTTCCTCCTATGAGAGTCTTATAGACATATTAGATTGTATAGAAATAAGTGCAGAGACTGAGCTCAGAAGTTTTCATTTCAAGGACGTATTCTCACTACAACTAGAAGAGGTGAGGCAGACACATATATAAAATATAGTGGCCAGTTTTTACGCTTCTATACATTATTAACTATACAAAAAGTGACAAAGGCACATCCACGATTTTGACTTTTATTGACATAACAAGGAGCCTGTACAGAATGGGGAAAACACACACTTGTAAAAATAGTTTCTATTTACATGTATTGATTGTATTGTATAAATGCATGACCTTACAATGTGAACTGTAACATGAAAATTTAAAAAAAATGTATTTGGCTGTGTATATATGATCATTGTCATGGCACTGAAAATGTCTGCATTGTTTTTTCCATGGAAGCTGATATAACCCAGTCAAAAAAGATCACATTAGCCTTTTAGCCTCCCTTCATGATCCAGCAGGCCAACAGCCTCCAGTCTTCATCTGGCCAGAATAAGGTAAGAAGGTTCTGGTCTGGTTGTCTGGGCCATAAGACTTCATCTGGCATGTTCCTTGCCTTCAACCTGTCAATTAGATTACTTTAAAATGTATAACAAAAAGGACAAATAGGCCACAGACAGACAACATTTAGCTTCTAACATTGTCAGTTGCAGACCACAATGCTAACGGGTTAGCTAGCTAGTTAAACTGCTGGCTAGCTTCTCTGTATCTGCGTCAGTGTGGACATTAAATTGTTATTTAGCCCAGTCACAAGCTAAGTTGGGTAACCACGGGAGAAGGTTCATGTTAACTAACAGATAGAGAAGAATGGTCAAATCAACCATATTGAACTGAGGAAAATATTCACTACAGCAATAGTTTTGGTAATTAAGTTAGAAAGGCTAATTTAGCATAGATTAGTTAGCATTGGCCATAATACTAGCATGTTTGTATAGCTGATGTTAATCCCACACACCTAAGGAAAACACTGGAAAACAGCGTAAATGCCTTTAATTTAAAATGTTGACAATAGCACGAATGAACATAAAATGTATTTTTTGAATACAACTAGATGTTTGTCACTTACGGATAAGCTCAGCTACAACGTCTTGACAGGCACAGGATCCATCGCATCACTTTACTGGCCCATCACAGGATCAATACTTCCACCACATTAAAAAATAAGTCAGTAAAAAGAGCAGCTTCAAAACCAGCAGACCCAGCAACTGGGTCATTCACACATTGTAACCCAGCAGCTGTCAGTGTGTAGGCTAAGATACTGCTGTTATAGCTAATGGTCTCCTGCCAGGCTGATGTCATGGACTGATGTTACAGTACACATCTCCAAATCAACCAAATTGATATACTCAGTCATGATTGATATTGATTTATCTATGGTGTTGCATTCTGCTGATGCAGCTTGTTAATAATGAGTTTACACCAAAAGTCTGTAAGGGAAAAGTCCCAGTAGAACCAGCCTATACATCTCAACTACACCACTGTTCTCTTATGTGAGCAGAGCGCTATCGCTTGGTGGAAAGCTGGAATCATATAGTCTGGTTTTTGTGCGTGGCTACTGTGTAGGTTGTCAAAACCTCATGATCTGTACGTCATGGTTCGACACGCTTACTTAGCAGCACTGTCCATTGCTGATCCTTCACAGGAGAGGTGTGGCCCCACTTACCTTGGTGATGCCCAGAACACCTATATTTGGGCTGGAGGAAGTGGAACCATTTCCTGTCCCTAAAAGGCCAGCAATGATGCAGCAGACACCTTCGGTGAAGATTCCCCTAGAGCACAACACATAATATCAACCCACAGTCAATAATAACAATGAACAATACAACAAAAACAACCACAACAACCAACAACAAGCTCTGTCTGCCTGGGGCTGCAGGAGGAGCAGCAAGTTCATCGCTACACCTCCTTTATCGGCTTGATTTGTTTTGGTTGTTTATACAGAATACAGTATATGCAGTTAGCAATATAAAATATGTATTTAATTGCAATATATTAATCAAAATTATAATCGCAATTACAATATCAAGGGAATTAATCGGCAATTATATATCTCTGCTATTTGCAGATGATGTTGTTCTTCTGGCTTAATCGGACCGGGATGTCTGATGTGCACTGGAGCAGTTTGCAGCTGAGTGTGACGTGGTTGTGATGAGGATAAGCACCTCCAAGTCTGAAGACATGGTTCTCTCCTGGAAAAAGTGTTCCTGTCCCATCCAGGTGATGGTTGAACAACTACCCCGACCCCCGGTTAGGTGCCTTGGCTGCAGTAATGCAGGTGTTGTTTCAGCCCATGGTAATGAAGAGAGTTGAGCCATAAAGCAAAGCTCTCGATTTATCAGCCAATCTTTTCCCTGACTCTCACCTATGGCCAAGAACTTTGACTATTAATTCAGGTCAAGGGTTCCCATAGACAACCAGTGTAGCATTGATAATCATAATCAAAGGAACTGCGTCATATCGGAGGTGGACAATACTGACTGGCTGATACCCAGATTTAATAAAAGGCCAATATTGGCCTCAGTGAATATATCTGACCTGTTGATGGCGTGGACTGGAGGGGGCGTGGCTCCAGAGAGGCGGGCACAGGCATAATAATCACCAATCGATTCCACGATGCCTGCCAGGGTGGCACTCAGCATCCCCAGCACCCCAGCAACCGTTACTGTTGGCATCCCCCACTGACCTATTAAAAACAGTGAGAAGGAGAGCAGGAAGTCACAACCTTAAAACCTTTTTTTACTTTTTCCTACCTGGCTCCTCTGTCTTTACCTTCACTTCTCTATCATCCATGAGGGATGCACCTGATCAGCAACAATGTTTAGGTACGTTGTGTCATTCCAGTATTACTCAATTGGTACTAACTAGGGCCTAACATAAACCAAGAAAATACTCATGTTGTATACACCAAATTCTGACTCTGCCAACATGTCATAACAGAAACTGACAGAAACTGGCAACATTTTTCCACTCTTCATTTGTCCAGTTTTGGTGACCATGTGTACACTGTATCTTCATCTTCTTAGCTGACAGGTGTGGCATTTGTGGTCTTCTGCTGCTGTAGCCTATCCACTTCAAAGTTTGTGAGCATTTTTGCACGTCACTCCTCCTCTGACCTCTCTCATTAACAAGACATGTCACCCACCAAGTGCATTTGTATCAAACTGATAGGTAATTAGCTGATTTCCTTACAGGGATAGGGCACCCTGAACCAAGGTGACGAGGCCATGATGTCACCACGGGCATCGGTCCGTGCCTTGTGTCCATAGCGACCGGGGTCGCTAGGCAATGTGTCGGTCAAGGTGAGGATGTAGCAGACCAGCCAGACCACCATGATGGCTAGAATGATCTGAAAGAGAGAGAACAGAGAGAGACACAGTCATTAAATCTAACAGATTCTTAAAGGTTCATATCATAATGATGAAATGATACAATATATTTCTGTATGTGTGTATGTGTATGTGTATGTGGGCAAACCCAAAGTGTGTTGTGAGGTGTATACTGCCAACATGTTCTCACAACAATGTGTATTGTATGATAAGTTATATACCCTTGATTCATACTAAAACTGCACATGTGCCAAAATCAAACTACTTTGGCAACTTTATGCAACTAAAACAACTTTGGTTAAGGTTAGGTTTTGGTTAACATTATAGTCAAGGTGAGGGAATTAAAACAACTTTGGTTAGGGTTATTGTTAAAGTTATCGAGTTATGGTTAGGTTTAGGTCAGCTAACTAAAAGTAAAAAATTGAAAAACTCAAAACTAAATTGAAAACTTTACTCACAGCAGAAAACATACCTGGTGTCAAAGGCAAGTGTATACTGTGTGTACTAAACATTTACTGTTTCATGTTGGACACTGTGAAGCCCTTAGAGACTGGAACGGTGATGAAGGGCTGTACAGATACATGTGATTTGATTTGATTTGATTTAGTTATGTCCGTCAGGTCCTCCAACGGCTTCTGGAAAATAAACTTTATGTCAAAGTGGAGAAGTCTGAATTCCACGTCCCCACCCTTTCCTTTCTGGGTTACATAATTTCCGAGGGGCAGATCCAAATGGACCCGCCAAAGTTAAGGCAGTTCTAGTCTGGCTTCAACTCACAACCGGCAAGGAGCTGCAGCGCTTCCTGGGCTTTATCAACTTTTATCGGCGGTTCATTTGGAACTACAGCACCGTGGCAGCTCCCCTCACAGCTCTCCCCTCCAGTAACTCGCCCTTCTCCTGGACACCTGCTGCGGAGAACGCGTTCACCGATCTCAATCGTCATTTCTCCTCTGCTCCATCTTGGTCCACCCTGAACCGTGACTGCAATTTGTGGTGGAGGTTGATGCCTCCCATGTGGGTGTGGGGGCTGTCTTCTGCCAACGTTCCCCCTCTGACCAGAAGCTGTTGTGCCGTCTTCTCTCTTGTCTTCTCGAAATTACGACATCGGCAATCGAGAGTTGTTGGCTGAGAAACTGGCTTTGGAGGAATGGAGACACTGGTTGAAGGGAGCCAAACAGCCGTTCATAGTATGGAGAGATCACAAAAAAACCTTTCTTACATCCAGAATGACGAGCGGTTAAATTCCCATCAGGCCTGTTGGGCTCTGTTCTTCACCCACTTCAACGTCACTCTGACTTATCGTCCTGGTCTAAGAATGCCTAGCCTGACGCCCTGAACCCATCCTGCCCACTGCCCACTATCATTCTCACCATAGTCGAGCGGTTCTCTAAAACTGTCCACTTCATTTCCACCCAAACTGGCCTCTACTAAAGAGACTGTTGAGCTCCTTATTCTCCACGTCTGTCTTCAGGATCCATGGCCTGCCCCAGGACATTATTTCCGATTGGGGTCCTCAATTCGTCTCCCTTTTCTGGTCATTTTGCACAGCATCTCCTCTGGTTATCACTCACAGACCAATGAAAAGTCAGAGCAGGCCAATCAGTCCCTGGAAACAGCGTTATGCTGCCTCACATTTTCCAACCCCACCACCTGAAGCAAGCACTTACCCTGGGTCGAATACGCTCACAATTCACTTCCTTCCTCTGTCACCAGGCTCTCACTGTTCCACTGCTCCTTGGACTACCAACTGTCACTTTTCCCCACTCAGGAAGAGGAAGTTGCTGTACCCACCGCCCAGTACATGGATGATTGTGCCCTGGTACCTCAACACCCCAGAGAGGAGGTTTGGGGCAGTGCAGATTAGCACTGTGAATACACATTTCCTCTACCTAGAATAATGCTGATATATGACAAAAATGTAGGTCTTCTGGACTCACAGGAACATAATTTGGCTACAAAACACTTATGCTGGAGTTTATAGAAATTGGATGGTAATTTTACGCCTATTTTGTGCATAAAGGCAAAACACATACAAGGACTCAGGTGTTGTGAGAAAAACCCTCACAGGAGTACTTTATCAGAAACAAGAACTTAACCAGGTTGGCCAAGTGTGGAGGAGTGGGAAGGGAACCAAGCAGGTCCAGTTCATCTGTGAGGGGGCAAGTAAGGGGGCCAAGCCTTGGTGAGGGTGTAAGGAAGGAGAAGGGCAGGTGGCACAGTTGTCCTTGTGGCCTTAGGCATATTTCTGGTTGGAATCTGTGGGAAGACAGCAAGCATTTGAGTCAGAGTGTTCACTGTTGCTCCCGTTTGCCTGCTCTAACTGCTCCTGTTTTAGACCTCCAAGATGATTGCTGATGGACTGCAGCTGTTCTCCAGGGCCCACAAGTCTGGGAGAGTATGTATTGGGGCAGGTTGACGTAGTAGACCTGATCACGTTTCCTTCTCCCTGGATGACCAACTTTGTAATCTACCAGCTCCATATGCTTAGTAATGGTGTAGGAGTTCCTGACAGGTGGCGAGAAATTTGCAGTTAACAATGGGTACAAGACAAACACTCTCCCACTGGGCTGGCACTTGCAGGGCTGGGCCTGGGTAATGTGCTGGATCCCCTCCCTCATCTTCAAACTGTGCTCAACCAACCAGGCCCCATTCAATTAAATTGGGAGAAGGTTGAGATGCAACTGCAGCAGCTAAATTGCTGTGTATTTGGTGGTTTGGTGGCAGACTGAAATGGAGGTGAGTAGATAATGAAACCCACAAACCTGGAGGATGCTGCTGATCAGAGTGCTGTAACGCTGCTTGGGTAGGAAAGGTAGCCAAAAAAAAACAAATCCATGAACACCATCTCCAACTATACATAAAACATGCGGACCAGCATGACCAACTAGTCTAAGTCACCAGACATCATGGCCTACCATCAGCAAGCTAGTATGTGTGTGTGTGTGTGTGTGTGTGTGTGTGTGTGTGTGTGTGTGTGTGTGTGTGTGTGTGTGTGTGTGTGTGTGTGTGTGTGCGCGTACAGGGAACATCTTGAAGATCTGGACTCTGATGGTGGTCAGTCCTCTCTTCCTGCCGTAAACAGGAACAGGAAATGATGTCGCCCTCAGGTACTGAGCAAAGAGCACAATCAGCAAAATACACCTGCAGAGAGAGAGACAGCTGTCTGTCTGGGTGTCTGTCATTTTACGGTCATGTCATTGAAGCTTATTTCAGCAGAACTGAGAAACAGACAGCTTAACAGTCAGGTTAACAGCCAGACAGACAGGTTAACAGACAGTAAGACAGGCTAACAGAAAGGTTAACAGATAGACAGGTTAGTACACAGATATGGGCTAAGATTATCCACCAGGAATTGAATCTGAATTACATTTATATGAATTTGTCATGCTCAAATCCAATAAATGAATTCAAAAAGTGAATTTGAATTGCATAATTTGAATTTATATTTCACAATTTGAAATTGAATATAATGGTTTGAAATTTAATTTAATTGTCAACTTTTATTTGTCTAGTTTGGAGTAAAAATTCAACAATATGTTGCACAATATGTTTTCAAATTCAGTTCTTACAATTCAGATTCAGTTCTCCTCTCAGTTCTCTATCCCTATGCCCATAGCGTAAAAAGCGTGACAGCTGGCAACAATTCATAATAAAGTTTAGTAACTAGTTTAGTCAACGTCATCGAGCATGAGTGTGTGTGTGTGTGTGTGTGTGTGTGTGTGTGTGTGTGTGTGTGCGTGCTTCCAGCAGACAAGGCACTGTTGGTTGCCTGAAAAAGAGTTTGATTGAATCTGTGCTTGTTTACTTTTACCAAATCCCCGGATGTCACAAAGAACTGAATTTGAATTGTAAGAACTGAATTTGAAAACTGAGCATTGAATTTACTCCACACTAGACTGAAATAAAAGTTTCCAGCTGAATGCAATGAAGATCAAATTAAATTTTAAACCATTATATTCATTTTCAATTTGAGCATGACAAATTCAAATAAATGTAATTCAAATTCAATTCCTGGTGGCACTAATCTCTTAACCGGGTTAACAGTTAGACAGACAGACCGTCAGACAGACAGGCAGCTTAAAAGATAGACTGATGTCTCAGTGCTTACAAGCCCTAGTGCAATCTCCAGCTGCAGTGAAGACAGACAGGTTAATACAGACAGACAGACAGACAGATTAATACAGACAGACAGTCAGACAGGTTAACAGACAAGTTCCTCACAGTGCTGACAGGCCCCAGTGTGACCCAGCCCTGTCTCCAGCTGTACTAAAGACAGACAGGCCGATCAGTGAGACAGTTGGAGTTATGGTCAGTGGGCCAATGTAGTCTAACAGCAAACCTGGCAACCCAGACAGACCAACCAGCACCTCCAGTGTACTGGACACGATGATGGCCCCCTGGATCTGAAACAAACAATTAAATCATCAACAGCAACTATAATGGTAACAACAACAATAACAATAGTAATAACTAGAAAAGGTTACATTTTTTGAAGAAAATTTGTGTGCTTGCTTCAGCTTAAAAGTGTTTCTGGAGTCTGTGGTCTGTGGACATTGTGAAATAAATGTGACCCTGGCAGTCAATAAAATTCAATTGCAATTGCAAGTGTAATCAAAAATTTGAATGATGGATGATGATTTCAGACTATGCTGAATTTTTCTAAGTTTGAACAGCATTGATAGCTTAAATGGTGTGAAAGTAGTTGAATGCTGAAGTTTGGGGCGGAAGAAGAAGAATATTATTACTAAAAAAGGTTACATTTTCTGAAGAAAATTTGTGTGCTTGCTTTAGCTTAAAAGTGTTTTTTAAACGTCAATTTAGTTAGGAAGATTCTGTGTTAAGAAATCGTAGTAGTAGAAGCAGTAGTAGTAGTATTAGCTGAAGTAGTAGTAGTAGTATAAGCACAAGCAGTAAGTGGTAAAATGTAGTAGTAGCAGCATTAGCAATAGTTGAAGTATTAGCAGAAGTAGTTTGAATGGCGTTGATAGCTTACATGGTGTGCAAGTTGTTGAGCTCTGAAATTTGGGGTGGAAGAAGAAGAATATACAGGCAATAATTAGTGTGCTTGCTTCAGCATTGGTTATTCAAATTTTTAATTACACTTTTACTTTTTCTGCAATTGAATTTTGGCCCCATAGGAATGCATTATGAAAAATTCAGTTTCACTTTCGCTTTGACAATGGCTCTGTGTCTGTACATGGAGTCAGAGACTGTCTCATGTGACCCTGGCTGTCTTCCACAATGTCCAGAGACCAGAGACTCAGCTTGTGGTTTACTGATGAATGAATAGAAAATACAAAGCTGGAAATGAAATATGTCTACATTTTGATTTGATGGAGGAAGTTTCCATACAAAAAATTATTACAACTATTCATACTTTTAATACTTTAAATATGTTTAATATTATGATTTCTATTAAATTTTTCAATACTATTACTACTACTATTTCTGCTAATACTTCTACTACTACTACTACTAACAGCCAGGGTTACATTTGACAGTCTCTGTCTCTCTCTGGTGGCTGTCTCATGTGACCCTGGCTGTCTTTGACAATGTCCACAGACCAGAGACTCAGTTTGTGGTTTACTGATGAATGAATAGAAAATACAAAGCTGGAAATGAAATATGTCTACATTTTGATTTGATGGAGGAAGTTTCCATACAAAAAATTATTACAACTATTCATACTTTTAATACTTTAAATATGTTTAATATTATGATTTCTATTAAATTTTTCAATACTATTACTACTACTATTTCTGCTAATACTTCTACTACTACTACTACTACTACTACTAGTACTACTACTACTGTTACTACTTTTGCTACTACTACTGCTGTTACTACTCCTGCTACTACATCTACTACTACTATCATTACTACTACTACTACCATTACTACTTCTGCTAATACTTCAACTATTAATACTTCTACTGCAGCTATTACTAACAGCCAGGGTTACATTTGACAGTCTCTGTCTCTCTCTGGTGGCTGTCTCATGTGACCCTGGCTGTCTTTGACAATGTCCACAGACCAGAGACTCAGTTTGTGGTTTACTGATGACTGAATAGAAAACACAAGCCGCTACATCTGCTAATACTTCAACTATTACTACTTCTGCTACTACTACTACTTCAGCTAATACTTCTACTTCTGCTTGTGTGCTTGCTTCAAGAAAAGCACACTTATGTTCTCATACTTACTTATTTATTATTAATAATAATAATAATAATAATAATAATAATAATAATAATAATATTATTCCCTCTTCTTCCGCCCCAAACTTCAGCGTTCAACTACTTTCACACCATTTAAGCTATCAACGTCATTCCAACTTAGAAAAATTCAGCATAGTCTGGAATCATAATCGGTCTTTCAAATTTTTGATTACACTTGTACTTTTTCTGCAATTGAATTTTATTTGCAATATTTTGGCCCCATAGGAATGCATTATGAAAAGTTAAATTTCATTTTTGCTTTGACAATGGCTCTGTACACGCCACCAGGTGGAGTCAGAGACTGTAAAACAGCCAGGGTTGTTCTTTCACAATATCCACGGACCACAGACTCCACTCTCAAGCTGAAGCAAGCACACAAATTTTCTTCAGTATTCTTATATTATTATAAATAAGTACAACAACATAAGTGTGCTTTGCTGAGCAAGCACACTTACAAGAATAGCACACTAATAATAATGTAGTTGTAGCTGGTACCTCTCTCATACGTGGTTGCCAGATGTGGGAGGTGTTGAGAGGAAGACTCCAGTTCCCATAAATCTCCTCTGCAGAGAAAACACACCACATTGACCAGCAAGACGTTAATGCACTGTGAGGTCAGGTTACTGGTTCAACCTGGTTCAACCTCCTGTCCCAACACTGACCTCACAGTTGCTTGTCTGATGACTAGTAGTTCTCTTGCCTCCCTACGTTGAACGCAGTTATTGTAAGTTGCTTTGGATAAAAGTGTCTAAATGACTGGAATGTAACAGCAGGGGAACATGGATGAAAACACTCTTTCCTCTCTTAACTACCATCAGATAGTACACCAGTAGACTGTGGTTGTACTGGTCAGCTCCCAGTGACCACCAGTAGACTGTGGTTGTACTGGGTGGCTCCCAGTGGAACCAGTAGGTTGTACCCAATAAGTACAACCAGTACAAACTAGACTATCTTGTTCAACTGGGAGTTAATGGAGATTACAGACAGACAGACAGACAGGCAGGTAGAAAGACAGACAGACAGACAGACAGACAGTCTCACCATCAGCAGGACATTTCCAGCGCTCCAGGCCCAGGATGGCCTGAGCAGGAATCAGGAAGGCAAATGCACTGGCCTGGAA
>CABFOQ010014583.1:70812-132382 GCA_900660455.1 Gephyroberyx darwinii | reverse complement strand
GGTGGAGGGAGGGGAGGATAGCTTTTACAGTGGCATGCCAGCTGGCACTGTTCGCTAACTTTCTCCGCCACAGTCTGTGAGCATGACCTCTGGAGTTCTCCCTTATGGTGAGAGAGAGAGAAAGAGAAAGAGAGACATTGGAGTGTTGGCACTGTCTGTCACTGCACACTGAGAAATAACATCAGTGCAATATTGTGCATCATAAATGGCGATGCTTCAGCTTCCTAGTCAGTAGTATTGAGTCCGGTGGAAATCCTCTTTCTCATATCACTGCTCCACTGTTGTTGTCACAGGATCTGCTGTGTATAGACAAGCAGAATAGTATCACGTCTATGGCTGCAGCCCTCTCCCTGTAAGAAACCACCCACCAACAGAGTGGGCAGCAGGCTGCCCCGAGGAGTGTGCGTGGGTGGACTTGGAAACTCAAGCAGATCACATTACACATGAACCCTGGCAACATTGCGTGCGTGTGAACAGCGGCTCACCACTATCTGTAGGCAGCAGCATGGGGCAGAGGTGAGAATACTCATCCCTAACATATGCCTGCTGCAGGGATCCTGGTTGGATAACTGTATGTTGTTATGAGAGAAATATCGTCCGCTACAATTGAGTGAGTGTGTGTTTTTCTCATGCTTTATACGAAACTCACTTCACATGCATGTCTGTCACTATTAACTTGAGACATGCCCTGGACTAGTGACCCCATGCACTGGTGCAGGCACACACAGATCACGAGGAAACAAGGCATTGTGTATTAATTGTACGTAAATAACAAAGTTTACTTGACAATGCTAACCAGCCGCCCTAGTCAACCTCCATAATCCATCAGTAAATTAAACTCTTCCCATGCGTAAAATGTCAAGCGGCGCGCCTGGACGTGATCCTTACCTGGCATGAGAGTAAAAACAGTGAGAGAAGGCAATGACCGAAGAAAAAAGGCCAAAAACTTAAAGTAAATGGCATTAGATCTTGGACCAGCATTCCTCTTGCGCTGTTCTCGAAGACACTAGGCAGCGTTTCCAACAAATGAATGCAGTATACATAGGATTGGACTGTTTGGGAAATAACCATCCACCCTGTCCAGTTCAGCGGCGATATCTGTGACAGGCGTCTCCAGAAATAGTTTATGCCACAATCATTTTCCTCTTTAAATCCCGTTGTCGATAGCATAGGACAAGCGAGGCGGTGGGATGAGCTGCAAATCTCGATAATTCATATCTCGAAAGTAGTTTTTTTATTGGCACTCAGATAGCGACCTGAATCACACCGCTACTCCGTGCAATGTGAGGGCGGTAGATGGCCCGTACCTTACGTCCCTCCTCGGCTGCAAACATGAGTGCAAATGGGCCACTCAAGCCATCCAAGTTGAAGAAAAATGAAGAGAGAGATCCTCAGGAATACCGTGCGATAGGATTCCTCACAACAGCATCACACATCTCCTCAACTTATCTAGGCTAAATAATGTACGGGCGAGTCCGGAGGGCAGAGCCGAGGGTTAAACTGATGCATATCGCCCTCTGTGCCAAAATACAGCGGGCTGTTTTATACAGGAGCATCACCACCGCGCTCTTGATGCAGCGCTCAGATCAGCTCATCCTGACAGCGTGCTTGAAATTTCCCCCCGATCTCAAAATTCTTTCAAAAGTCCCACAGATAGGGAAGGGACGTTTTTTTTTTAATATGTCGTTTTTTTTTAATATGTCGGTAATGTCAACTGGGCTTTTTTGTTGTTGTTAGTGGTCAGAGCTGAAAGTAGCCCACGGTGCATGGAGGCGAATCAGTGAGGATGAACGCGTGATAGACCGAATTAAAGTCAAGTAGGCTGTTGTCACACACACACAGAGAGAGAGAGAGAGAGAGAGAGGGAGAGAGAGAGAGAGAGAGAAACACCTGGGGCCTATGCAAGACGCCTACCGACTAAAACATAGCGACCTGTATTTGATGTACTGTCGCCTGCTAGATATATCTGTGGTCCAGTGTCCAGAAGTATTAAAATACATTTATTATTTATGTTTGGATGATAAAGACACCACACATTTCTTTTTACACATAAGATCACATTTTTTTTGGATGTGTCTTTTTTTTTTTTTTTTTTCAATGCTTTATCACTGATAAGAGGTGATAGTGTAGGCAGGCCAGGGTGTAGAGTGCAAACACCCAGACTGCAGTAGTTTCTAAGAGGGGGAGTTGCATAATAATGTTGGTGGTCTTCACTGGAGACAGTTATGAAATTACCCTACAGCCTACAGCCATGCACCCAACACTAGAATACCAATGTGACATTCTCAGTTCATTTGTATTTACTGGAAAGCATTCAATTGACAGTGCAGTGAAGACTCCTGCGTGTGAGGTCACGTGTGAGTAAAACCTTACAAGTGCTCATCTTGGTTCAAAGAGCAGATTAGGCCACACCACTGCTATGCTTTGAAACTTCCTCGGGTCTGATGTCATTAAGATCCAGTGAAGAACCATAGCTGATACACAGAACCAGTTCAGTACCACAAAGACTCATTTTTGGATCTATATAGTGTATCTCACCAAGAACAATATTTTAATTGTAACCATATTTCTTACAATAGGTGGGAGAAAATTGTAAAACGTTGATAATATTGTGATCCTTTATTGATCACCACAGGGAAATTCTCTCTTTGCTTGCACTCTCTACAGGGAGATCCGTTACACAACAGCACCCCCGGAGCTGGTAGGGATCAGCAGGGTGGATGCATGCCAACACAGGGGCTTGAACCTGAGACCTCTCACTACACCAACCTGCACCAACCTGCTGCCCAGGGCTGTGATCGCTTATTCAAACGACACAGTTGTCCAATAACAAGTTCAAATTCATTTTGTTGGAGCCAGAGGGCTTAGTTGCTATCTGAGAGTTCTCCTGGGGGTTTAAATAACAGAGGTGGCAGCCCATTGTGTCAAGAGAGATAAATACCATAAGCATCTGAGCCAACTATTAAAATAATTTTGGATTAAGAGCAATGCACTCCGCATCTAGCCTCAAGGCCTATAGGTTGCAGCTATGCATTTATCATGTCTCTTGCATCATAAAGCTCTTCTCCAAGCTGATGGGCTTAACAATAATGGGATTGCTCATGCCCAAGAGTTGTGGATGACTTTTAGAGTGACATTTCCATGGCTACTGTTGAATTGCTGTTGATTATTAGAACATACAACACAGACCCATTCAGAGTCTGAGAAGGACATCTCTCGATCTGGCATATAAGCTACCCGGTAGTTCAGCTCCTCCATCCTCTCCTACAGTCTACCCCGTTATTGATTATCTGACAAGAGGAAAGCACTACATCTCCTGGTTCCTTCCTGCTGGCTCACTTCATTCCAACAACCACACAAAATCTGCACACACATCACAGCCTTTTCAAACTCAAATCAGGGAACCCGTTGCTTAAATATATAATTGCTGTGCTCTTGGAGTAATATTATTGTATATAGGCTACTGAACCAGCATTTACATTCCTGCCCACAAACCCAGCATTGATCCAAATGATGCAAATGATCCTATTTGTATCTCAGCAAAAGTGATTTTAAAACCTCAGTCAATCAAGGAATGTTAATTTTTAGTGTAAATTCACTCAACAGCATTTAGTTTAACTATCTGTGCATTTCTACATTAATGTTTTGGTGCTGGGCTGTATTATAGTGGGGATAGATTGCCATCTAGTGGCAAAGACTGGCCACACACGACACCAAGGTGCTTGATTAGATTAGATTAGATTCAATTTTTTTTGTCATTGCACAGAGTACAAGTACTAAGACAACGAAATGCAGTGCATTGATGACTACATGATAAACATTACTAGGTTACTGAAGAATTTTTTGAAGTTTAGCAACAACATTAACTGCTGACGTTCAGAGAATTCCCATTTATTTCTGTCTGCTCAGGTTTTTAAGCAAAGTAAATTTTTAAAAAAATTAAAAAAATTAAAACACCACTGCAAAAAGAATTAACAATCAAAGCATGCTTTTGGACTAAAAGGTCAAATATAAGCATGTAGATGAAGCTATTTTTAAAATGATTGCTGCTGTCTGAGACACAGCTGCAGAACATTCAGCTGGAGCCAAAGGGCAAGTGAACAGAAAACACAGAGCTATTTTGAGCAAAGAACAGAAACTGTAAAGGTGACAGACACATGTGTTCATACTCTGTGTTGTGGGTGCCACTTGTGGGTGTATTATAGACTGTGTTTGCTATGGAATGTGTGCTGATGGAGTCAAGGAAAATAACATACAATTTTCAATAGAATTAGAGCTCCATCAGGCAGCTAATAACCAGTTACAGTATACAAACATGGGGAGGCATGGTGGCTCATAGACAGAAGGCCCTGGGTTTGATTGCAATTTCTGTGTGGAGTTTGAATGTTCTCCCATGTTTGTGAGGATTCCCTCCCACAATCCAAAGACATGTACGTCAGGTGGATTGGACACGCTAAATTGCCCATTAGTGTGAATAAGAGCATCTGTCTATGTGTTAGCCGTGGGATAGACTGGTGATGTGTCCATGGTGTCTCCCTTCCATCTGGCCCTCAAAAATGATTAAGAGGGTAAAGTGAATGAATGAATATAGAAATAAGCTACATGTGTGATTTGGTTGACTTTTACTCATGGGTTTCCAGATCAACTAAACACAAAAATCTGAAATGGTCAACAAACTTCTCCACCTGTCTTCCAAACTGGCACAAGGGCAGGGACACATAGTGAGATTTATTGATGCCACTGTGCTTCCTCTCTTCTCCTTCACTTCAAAAGCACAGGAGTGGGGGGTGACAGGCCAGGGGAGGGGAGCCCCATTGTTAATTGTCCTTTTGAGCATGAACAGAGAGGTGAAGGGAAGAAGAAGAGAGGAGGACAATAGGGTCCCATTGCCTCTCCAGAGCATGAGGGATGCACCCCCTCAATAGATGGACTGGTCAGAGCACACAGACCTGCACTGGTCTCACACAGCTCGAAGTGGAGACAACAATCAATCATGTAGCCTACAATGACATGCTAGGCCTGCACTCCAGACTAAATAAATCACCAGATAAAGGCACAATGCCAGCTTGATATACGCACGTTTTAACATGCTAAGTCCTGACTTAGAAAAAAACGGTGCACGACTGGTCAGGGTGCACAATTTGAGGGCAAGTAGAGCATAGGCATGAGGTGTAGGTTACTTACCAGACAAACCGCTTCCTCACATCTCATTCCACTGCTGCTGCTAAGAGGACGCGGCTCAATGGGACGATAGGTACTCTTTTCACTTCAATGAGGGGATGGAGCTCAATTAGCATTTCACAAGTCCCCTTTTCCTCCTCTATTGCAACCTTCCCCGCGGAGCCCATGCTTTCTCTAGGGATTGTCCTGTTTTGGGCCCTTGTTGCCGTTGGCAGGGTGACAGTATTCGAGTGTGCAAACTTGTGCTATTGTCCACGGGCCAGAGGGAGCCATGGAGACCCCATAATATGACACAGGAAAATGTTTGCTGATGGCAATTCTATGGGCTTTGTTCGACTCTTTCTCCTTCATGACGACTCGATTTAAGTCTCTAAATGTTTGACTACAAATGCAGGAGTGCTATCCA
This sequence comes from Gephyroberyx darwinii, assembly GCA_900660455.1. Classification (NCBI taxonomy): domain Eukaryota; kingdom Metazoa; phylum Chordata; class Actinopteri; order Trachichthyiformes; family Trachichthyidae; genus Gephyroberyx; species Gephyroberyx darwinii. The sequence continues at coordinate 126,795 of CABFOQ010014583.1, read as the reverse complement.
GCTCCTTTCCCTTTGTCCCGCGAGGTTTGAATGAGTAATTCAGCCTTTGTGTCGCTCGATTGAGGGGGCAAACAGAAAGACAAGATTCTTGAGCGTTCAAGCCCCTTTCCATGGTTATGCACTCTTTAGATCCCCCCCTCCTCACCAAATCCTACATCTGACATCACTCTTGGGGAGGGTATGAGGGGTGTCTAGAACAGTTAAAAACTCAACTTTAACAGCTGATGTATGTAGTTATGATGCATGTGTATTTCATCAGAATATGCACCTATATTGATTCGTATTTTTTTGTATTTTAAGCGATGTTTGGCCGCCGCGCAGAACTGAAATCAGCATGTAAGAGAAATATTGCATCCCCTCAGCGGCTTTTCTAGGCGGATCTCCATGACAACAATTTGCAATGGTGGAGAATTCGATACCAGGGCGCTTGGAGGCTGATTGGGGTGCATTGTGAGGGGCCTGGGGTCGCTGATTGGTTCAAGGAAAGCACCATAACTACAAGGAGTTTATATTCATTCAACTTGTTGAAGTGCTCCAACTACAGCCGGTAGAGAAATCTGTGCTCATCCTATGGCTTGGAGAGAGCCTGGATTCATCCAACAGTGGTGAGCAGGGCTATTTCTTGATGTTAAATGAGCAGCAATAGACTTGCAGACTTGAAGTTTAATTCCTACAATGGTGTGAGTTTTGTTGTGTTGGGAGAATAATGCGCAATTCTATGCACAACTTGAAATTGTTTTCTAATTTCCCTTAAGGTCTTCATTATGGACAACGTCTTCTAGCATGGATTAATTTAATCAACTTCTTTGGCAAAACATGGCAAATGCAGACAGTGAGGTCAAGACGTTGCTGAATTTTGTCAATCTGGCATCCAGCGACATCAAGGCGGCTCTGGACAAGTCCGCTCCGTGCAGGCGCTCTGTGGATCACAGGAAATACCTGCAGAAACAACTGAAGCGTTTCTCTCAGAAATACTCCAGAGTCGCAAGATGCCACACGCACAGGTCTCCAGAGTATGGGTGCGCTAAACCAGCGGGGACTAATCACCAGAGTGGGAAGATCACTGAAAAGGCCGATTCGGATGCGCGAAATGTGGAGAACGTGGGCAGCACCGTGGAGCAGGTGCCCATGAGGAAACGCCAATTACCAGCCTCATTTTGGGAGGAACCCAAATTGACCCAACCGAAGAGAGAGCATTCACAGTTAGGACTGAAAAAGAGCCCAGGCGCAACCGAGGTCGCTGAAAGTGAAAAGAGGAAAGGAGGTTATGATGATGGTGATGCTGATGCCAAAGCCACATTGTCCGCCTCCACAAGACGCAGCTCTGTGGACAAAGAGGCGCTGAAAGTGGACCTGACCTCTCACCACTGTCTGAGCGTGTGCGGCTGCTGTCCCTTTCAGTACCACGGACACCAGGTGCTCACCGGACACCTCGTTGTCCCCCATTCGCCCCTGGGACTCTGGGGCAAAGCAGCAGGGACGGAGACAGAGACACCTGAACACCCTTATGGACAGAAACTCCACACGCACGTCGTGGTCAAGCCCATACCGACCAAGCCACCGGTTCCGTCGTCTATATTCAGCGTGTTTGGCTTCATTTAAGTACAAATACGGCGTACGAGATGTGTAAATAGTAGGGTAATTATTTGGATTTTGTGTTTTCCCAGCCACCTCTTTCTCTTTCAGCGGTTTAAGATGGGACATTTTCTCAAGCACTTATTGGCATGCCCGAGCCTGCATTTTTGTTGTTTCAATCTATAGGAAGAAATTGCACTTGCACATAGGATGATATCATCAACTTTATATCCATGCCAGCCTGATGCCATCCGACAGTAAGTTATAGGGACAGTTTCTAGAGAGCATGCCTTTTCTATCTGAGGACCCAAAGTCATGTACATGAATCAAAACGTCCTGTTTTAGTTTACTCTTTCAATTAGGAGAATAAAATGTCGGACATAGTTTGCTTCTCTTTGTCAAAATAATGTTTTATAGGCACATTTGAAACAATGACATTTATTTTTGAATAAAGTGATTCAACTTTCCACAAGAACTCTTTATGGCCTCAGGACGTTTTCACTTTTCACTGAGCATTTCTAGTTTTCAACTAGAACAACAATTTAAACAACAAGGGCAGATTCAAGAACATTGTTGTCACAACCCACACAAATACATTACATGCAAATATCACATATTTACTTAGAGTTTAACAATGTCAGGGTACAAGACAAATTTAAAAAAGAAGCAAAAAAGTTGAAACACTCATTCATTCATGTCTCTGATATCTGCCTGCATTATCAGCAGTTTGTCCATGGGTCATGAAATCAGGCGGTCAGGCTCAGGTATCTGATTAGCCTGTCTGGCAGAGGTAGGCTTGCAAGAGATCTCAGTCTGTATCTCCCCATCTGGGTACGGATCTCCAGTCTGCACAGATGCAGCAGTGGACGAGGTGACACTACAGAGACAAGGAGGGCTGTCATTTGTTTGTATTTATATATTTGTATGTAAGTGTGTGTGTGTGTGTGTGAAAGAGAGAGAGAGAGAGATGTGAGGATGTAAGATGAGGTTTTGCCTTATACTTACATGACTTCCTCTTTACATCAAACCATTCTTCTCGGCTGTCCAGGAGTTCGGTGAGCCTGGCGCACAGCTGAACATGACCAACATGTTCCAGCAGCAAGTCTAAAATGGGTCCTGCCCAGTTACACACAGCCAATGTTGAAAGCCACTCGCAGAACTGAGGACAAAAAGAATGTCTTGATAAGCTGAATTATTTATAAAGAATATAACTATTCCAGTTTTCATGAAATGCATAACATTATTCTTGTTATTTATCACACCTGTGTTGCCCTGGCTGATGGCTCAGAGCAGGTTAAAGGTGGTATGCCGTCATTATACAGTAGATATCCATTGCCACCATCAGTGCTTGTGTGGGATCCTCTGGAGGCTGGGTGTAGGGCACTGCCATATGTACAGGAAAAGCAGGCTAGGGGATTGCACCCACTGTCCAAAAGGCACTTAAGTAGAGGTAGATTATTCATGCACAGTGCGACGACACCAGGGAATGTCGTGGGATAAGATGGAATACTGCTGTTGACATCAGCCCCACTCTCCAGCAGTAAGGAGACAGTGCTAACACAGCCCTGCCTTACAGCCATTAGTAAAGGGTTGACTGGGTCCAGGCTCAGACTAGCGCCTGCTTTCAGTAAAAGTTCTGCTGTCTTGGTGCTGCCATTGGCAATAGCAAAGTAGAGGGCTGTTGTGCGTCCATCAGCATACTGGGTGGAGTGACTGTGGGACAGTGTGGCATTGACATCTGCACCTGTCTTGAGCAGCACAGCTGCCACTGCATGTCTGTTGTGCTCTGCTGCCAGGTGGAGGGGGCTGATCCAACTTTGGCGAAGCCTGGCTCGACTCGTCACCGGAACAAGCAGGGATACAATCCTGGACACAACATGAGGATGTAAGTATAGATAAATAGATAAAAGACAACCAAACACAGTGTGCTGAACAAAAGGCTTAGCAGTTTCTATGGGCACTGCAAAATGTGTATCCATCTAAGAAGACCTGCATGAAATGTTAAAATTATAATCTAGGTTTTATTGGAATAAATGCATGCAATAGCTAACTATCTTAACTTACTCGTGGTGTCCATACTGGGCAGCAATATGCAGAGGTAGCAATCCTGAGTTAGTGGGTTTGTTGGCATCTGTGTTTTTAGTCAGCAGCATGGCTACTATTTCCTTGTGGCCATTTTTACTAGCCTCATACAGCGCTGTAACACCATCACACGTCTGCATGTTCACATCAGCACCTAAAGAAAAACATTCTTCCTTTACAACCTTATAATTACTATTAGTGGGGCTCACCATTATGAAAAGAGGGTACATTCGGTGAAGACACAGTAAGATCTAACCTTTCCCAGTAAGGTAACACAGCACCTTCAGCTGCCCTCGCTGAGCCGCTACAGTGAGCGGTGTGATGCTGTAGGTATTGGGTGGGTTGATTGTGGCCCTGGCTCTTAGGAGCATCTCACAGATTTCAGTGTTGTTCCTGGATACGGCCTCATGGAGGGCAGTCCAGCCCTGGCCACACCGCTGGTTCACAGTGGCACCCCAGGAAAGAATGAGGCTTACCATGTCCACATTCTCCAGCTCACAGGCTGCACACCAGACATGATAGCGATAGTCACTAAATCATTCATGATAGATGATTGGCAAAAATACAGTTGCCAGTTTTGCTTATATGTCTATAAAAGAAAACTGACTGTACCTTTGTATAAAGGGGTTTCTTTATTCTTGCTGCTGATGTCGGGGTCAGCTCCTGCCTCCAGAAGGCAGCGCACACAGGACAGGTGTTCACATGACACAGAAAGGAGCAAGGCTGTCTGCTCCTGCAGGGTGCGTTTGTCTACTGAACCTGGATGGGCTGGAGCAGAAACCAAACAGTTCACACAAACCAGTTAAGTAACTTGTTTAGTATATAGTCATTGTTAAAACAGTGCACCAATCCTATCTTGGAAAAAATGTAACAGTGTGTTCCCAAGTTAATTCAAACCCAACAAAGGCATTGCTTTCCAACTGAGAGACCTTCAATGATGCTTTCAGTATTTACCCCTTAGTAGTGTCTTCATGCACTCCATCTCTCCACAAAAGGCAGCCTCATGCAAAGGTATCCACCCATCTTTGTTCTCTTTCATCAGGCTGTGTGGAGTAGACACTGTCAGATCATTCACAGCGTTTACATCTCCTCTCCTGATGGCAAGGACTACTGGATCGGCCTGCCTTAAAAACAATGAGTTTACTTAAATTAATTTCAATGCATTTGACAACAGGAATCAGTGGGTATTTTTTGCACTGCTTGACGGCTATGGTTTCAAAGAATGCAACGCTGGACTCCAACCTTAATGTAGGGGTGATGGGCTGCTTTGGTTTGGCTATAATGATGTTAGTGGGCTATTTCTAAGCATTTCTTGCTTCAGTATTTAGGACAATCGACAAGAGCCAATGCCTCTTCAACTCGGATCATTATTTCTTATACATTGACACAGAAGACCCAACACACCAAGGGCATTATGAAACCCCCTCCAGCCGACAAAAGACTCACTCCGTAGACTCTGACGTTGCGTCGCCCTGCCGTCGCCTGTCACATCTCCTCCTATCGCCTGGCAGTCTCGGCAAAACGGAATTGCTTTTATTCCCGGCATTACGAAACTGCGATAAGTATTCGGAGTAGCTGAATTTGGTCATTACAGCGGTAGTATTCAGTGTAGTAATGACTGAATAGTGCGAGCATTACGGCCGAGCGTGGGGCTCAGCTGTGCTGTCTCAGATTATTTTGGGACTACACTGTCAGGCAGGGGGGTGGGGGGTCTACCCATATATGTCAAGACTCTCCAGCATCCACAGATAACGTTAAGGCAAATCGCATTGGAGATAATGGGATCTATTTGTGTTTCTTTGCATTTAGCCTCAAGTCCATAGTATGGTTTCCATTATGCTTAGAGACCCAATATACATAATAGAAAGAAATGCTGACGCGACGATAACGAACTGTAGTAAAACTATAATGATTTTTTAAAATTATGTCCTATGATATAGAGGACATAATAAATACCTGAAAGCACGATAAGGTCACTACAAACTCACTATTGAGTACCACAGACACAAATGTATCCCTATAGGAATATTACACGAATCGTATTTTGATTGAGGCCACTGAAATACAAATATATCCTCTGAATTTTCAATTTACAGCCTACCAACGAGCATTTAATGAGCATTACGATTTGAGATGGAAGAAAAAGTGGCAGTATACTGAAAGACCACTAAGAGGGGTCAAAAAGACTGGCCTGCATTGCATTTCATTGTAATCATCTACCAGGCATTCCTCACAAAACGTGAGTGAGTCACTTTAGTTTGAATATAATCTTTACATTTTTGAAGGAAATCATCCTGCCCCACCACCCCAAATTTCCATAGCCATCCTAAAAGGTTTAAAAATGATTCCTGACGGGGGCGCTAGTGAGCAATCTCTGGAGCAGGTCATATTTTGTAGAGCTTTCCAGAACACTTGTCAAAAAATATTTTTCTACAGCATATATTGATTCAAAAACAACTGGAAGACTTTGATTTAGTTGCTCATTGGTTTCCTCAGCAAAAATGTCTGCTACAATGATCCTTTAAGGTAAAACACTATAGCCTAAATCTGGGCTAGTTTCTGCACCATCACACGACACAATGACACAAGTGTTCATAAATGATCATGGGATGTGCGTGTCTTAGACACGTGTTTTAATGTCTCTCTTAGAGAGAGACATTAAAATTAATTTATAAAATAATGCGTTTACAAGCTGTTGCATGCTGTATATACTACAAGACACCCTGCATGGAAATGAAGGGTCATTCATCAAAGAAACACCACTGACATCAATAATGTGATGTTGGCTCACCTGAACAGGTTAACTGTTATGTTGGCTGTAGGGGGGAGAGTCTGTTGAGAGTAGGTTGACCTATCTTGGTTATAAGTGTTTAGTCTCTGGTATAATGTCCTGGATCTGTTGGCGGAGAGCATCACCGAAGGAGATCTGCAGTGTGTTGCTGTTGTAGCCTCATAGCCCAAGGATGAGGTTGATGATCCTGAAGTTTACAAACAGGAATCTGAAAGAGACCAGAACACAAAGGCATTACACATCTACACATCACATCAGTAGTTACACATCACTTCAGCAATTATACAGTTATACAAAGTCCCCCAAATAGAGAAAAATATCCCAACAGACTGAGCATAATACACAAATGCAGTCATATGATTTTCACATGTAGTAACCTAGGGACCAGGTTGAGTCGAAAGAATAGAAAGCTGCACTGCCAGACAACAGAGAGCAGCAGCTCCTGCAATGAGGACAGATGCCTTTTAAGGGCATGTTCAACTTTGTTTGGTTCCACTTGATTCTGCAGCTCGTAAGGCTTCACTGATGTGAGGTCTTGTGCAGTGTTACTGTGAGTTATGTAGTAGGATAGCATTAGAATTACACATAGAGCTTGAATTAGAGTCTTGAGGTTAGTTGCTAACCTATGAATTAAAAGATGAAATTACTGAAGAAAACATTTGGTTTCTCTCAAGATTTTTTTTAAAGCAAAGAAGAAATGCACACACATACAAGAAGGAAGGGGGTTTTGGACACATTTGGATGACCAAAGTGTGTAAAGATATATCATTTTACACATCAACTTTGTTTTGAAACTTTACTCTACTTTAGCATTTTTTTCTGTTTAACAATCATGCCAGTATAGACATGGAGATTGAATTACATAGTCATTCTCTATACTCTATAGTATCAAGTATACAAACTGGACAGAGCTATAATGGCAACAGCTTCTGGTATTTTTGTAATTCTATGTATCTCCAACTCACCTGGGTCTTCTTATTCTGTTCCAGAGCACGCCACAATGTTTCTCATCCTCACTGACAGTATTGGCTTTAACACTGTTGGATGTTTTGATAAAGCTTGATAAACAATTATGCTGTCCAATAATGTTCTATTACATCAGCTCTCACCATTAAATAACAAAGTTCATAATTTGGATAGAATTCAGCAGTTTAGCAGTCATACAGATTAAAGACTTGCTTGAAAATCAGATAATGTTGCTTTCAGAGCTGACAGTAGTTTCAGATTTGCTTCCTTGGAAATGTTTATGAAAAATGCATCCTGGCTTGTGGGTTTTGCCTGACAGAAACAAGTCCTCCAGCATATCTCTTTACAACTGGACAAACTTGCCTACATGCTTTGGTGCTCTAACCAAAGTTCGGAGCTACACAACAACAGTCAACAATTAAGGCAAATACAACAATACATTTAGTTGGTAATTTGATGTGATCCCCATAATGCCAGAAAAGTTCAGGGAGTAACACAAAAGGAAATCATGTCATTTACTGTTTATTATTATTTTAAATAATAGCCATTGTTTTTTATCTTAAATTGTAGAACAATTGTAAAATAAATGTCAAACAATTAGAAGGTGTAATCAAGAGTAGCCATTTGACAAGAAAAGATACCAGAAAAGATTTTGGAGACATGTAAGCTACCCTTGAAAATTCAGTATGTTTGTGGATGTTAAAGTAGGACTACCTATAGATAGGAACAGAGTGGAGCTCCAACCTGGAGGCGAGGGGAAGGACACATGGTTATCACTATTGAGAAGAAGCCTATCACCTCCGACTCAGTCTGTCATCACTTCTTTTGATTTTCAGTGAAGCTTTGCTCAGCCCCAGCTTGAAGGTAATGTATAGAAAGCATGGACTGAAAAGAGTGAAGGTTGGGATTCAGGGGGGCCCAAGCTTTGCATAGGGCCCCCAAGTCACAACCACAGTGGCAGCTGGTACAGACCTGAAACAAATTTGTCTTGATCAAAATTCAGATTCAGCACCATGCAAATTTTAGCTCTGGAGGTTACAAGTATTGTGGGTTTGTGTGTAACTTGTACCAATTAAACCTTAGATGTTCTCGGTTATCTGTAACAGTGCACCATATTCTGTAACTTTTCTGCTGACGCCGTTACATTTAGAGCAGACTCTGGTCCGCCGTACAACCTCGTTTGTGGTTCCCGAAAATCGGGAGAGAGTGAATGCTCTTTTCTTTTTTCTCCTCTTGTGATTCTATCGATCTCATCTCTATGCTTCTCACTCCGTCAATGAAACAGAACGCCTCCCTGGCAGTTGCTATGACAACGGAGAAACGATCCCGGCACATTCCCCGCTGCCTTGCCTCTGGTTCCCAGGCAACAGGAACACAAATCCAGGAAAACACCCGGAAAGACCCTTGTCGTCTTTCTGATTCGTCTGAATGTGGCAGTTATAACGAAGTTGTAAATACTTTGAGGACTGGAACACGACTGTTTACACCTCAGGACACTTGGAAAATAAAGTTGCAAAGCTAAAAAAAAAAAAAAAAAGAAACATGGAGAACTCCGCTCTTCCTTCCTTAGATAAAAACGATTCTCGTCTAAAACTCAAGGTGGAAAATAGAAAAAGAAACATTTTTATGACACAGTTGGAGGACATCAGGTAGGCCTATTCTATTATTATACAGTAGACAATAATATCCTGAAGCAGGCCTACATAGACAGCCTACATCAAATTCATACAGGTCTGTCCTCAATAACTTATTTATAAATGTTTTCTAAATGGAATTGTTTGTAATGCAGTTCAATTGCAACTTAGTCCAAAAAATTAAAGCCTGCACATTGACAACGCATTATTCTTACTAACGACTGAACAATTTTCTACTCAAACTTAGAGAGGAAGAAAATGTCAATCACATACCTGTTATAACAGAGGTAAGGAAGTAAATAACATTGAGCATGCATGATACAAATCTGGATCAGACTAATGGCTGTCAACTTGTATCTTCATAAACAATAGATCAACAATATTTTGTGGCCGGTGATGATGGTTCACTTTTAAAGTGCCTTTGGCACATATAGCTGAATAGTTATTTCATATGTAGACTGCAAGCAGACTCCTAGAGACAGGAGTGAACACCTTGCAAAAGACCCTGGTTCTGAAGAAGCATGTGGAGCTGGACGGGGTGGACAGGCAACTAGCACTGAAACGACGAGAGTTTAAAAGCCACATGCAGGCTCTAGCTCAGAGAAGGTCTGAACTGGAAATAAAACAACAGGAGGTGAGTTGCACACATCACCCTCATTGCGTATTCAAACAGATTTCAGTCACTGCTGTTACCCGACGTGGAAAGGCAGTTTTCATTCAGATAACCCTTGGGGTTGTATTGTCATTCAGACCAAAGATAAAGCTAAGAAATTTGAGAAGTTTGTGGAGGATAATGAAGTGAAGCGACGTCGAGCTCTGAAGAAGTATCAGGTTGCACGGGAGCAGAACACTCTGAAGCAGAGAGAGATCGAAGATCTGTCAGAACAGTTAAATAAACTTCAAGTCAGGTGAGCGCTTTAAACTTAGCCTTCATTTGAGGATGTTGCTCATTTGGTCACTTTTCACCACAGTTTTACCATATTTTACTACAGGCAGCAAGATGTAAAAGAGAGAGTGGCAAAATCCAAAATCTATGAGGACTACTTGATGAAAATACTAGATTATCTCCCGGAGAGTAAGTTCATTCTTCACTGAGTTTTATCTCCTTCCATGAATGAAATTCTAAATGAGCCTGTCCTGATTGTTGAGCCTGCTTGTCTTAATCACTTAATTGTACACTGCCTGTGAACAGCACCAAATTGCATAATCTCTTTCAGATTACCTTGAGTATGGGTCAGATTCTTTGGTTATGCCCATCATCCGGCGCCATGAGACACTGTTCATCACCCACCAGGACCTGGTGCAGCGTGTGGGGCAGCTGGTGGGGGAGTTGGAGCAAGGCCAGCGACATCTGGAGGTTTTGAAGCAGGAACACAACACAAACAAGCTGGTCAGACATGCATATAGACTTTCATAAATGTTTCTTCAATGGATAGTGACTGGATGAGTGACTTTTGATGCAGGATGAACAGTCTACTAAAGGTTCTTTGTGTGGCAGATGACCAACAAGGAACTGTCTGAACTCCAGAGTCAGTGGGACAGACTCAAAGAGAAGAACAAGCAGAGGGAGATGAACCTGCTGATGGATCAAGGCCAGTCCAGAGACCAGGTGGTTTATACCAAAGATTTAACTTGGAAATGGTTTAACTAATGTGCATTTGGACTTTTGGACAGCAATGTTCTCAAACATGCAGTTACCTTTCAGGTTGAAGAAGTTGGAAGCTTGCTAATTGCTATTAAGAACCTTGGAGAGCAGTGTTATTTACAAACCTATGGGCCTCTAGAAGACATGGACATATTGGTGATGATGGACATGGTGAAGGTAATATCTTCGGGGATTAGTTGCTTGGCTGTCATTTACATTGCTATACTCGACTCTTGAGTATCCTACTCTGTAATTTCAGGAGTACATTCTGGACAAGGCGGACACAGAGAAGAAAGCAGCAAGACTGATGGAGTCTAAGTCTGCAGTGATAAGCAGCACAGACTTAGCAGCGAAAAGAGAGAGGCGATCAATGAAAAACATCAATAGTAAAACACAACTCAAAAGTTCAAGAAAAGTCAGTGAGAGTGAGTGAGATATCTAGCTGAGGCCGATGTTGTACAACTTCTACTTTTGTTGCTTTTATATAGCACATTACTGTATGAATTCTAAGTCTGTCTCAAATATAAAGCCCATAGTTCCTTGCAACTGGTAGTGATGTTAATCATTTTGTATCCTGTCAATGCCTGTACTCAAATATTAATGTAATGGCAATATGAATGGGAATATGGGCCTACATGACCAAATGGAATAAAATAACTAACTATTGATTAAAGAAGCATTATTTGTGGCCGTTGCTCAACACAATTTTAGTTTAATTGCAAACTACACCATAGGCCTTTATGGTTTTGTGAGCACCTTGGTTCAGTCATTTTCCTCAATAGCGATCTTGCAAAAACTGGAAAAGTACAAGTAAGGGATGACTGAATTATGTTAGGCTTTCCTGCATGGAACAACATGGATTTCCCTTGATGTGGTCTAATATTCTACCAAGCCCATGATGTTGCCAATTATGGTAAATACCAACAAAATACAATTCCGTTTTATTAAATGTTTAAAGTGGTAATCTGTGAGACTTTGCTGTGGTGTTTCCACGCTGCAGTTCCCAAAGTGTCCACTACTGTCTTTCTCCTTTTGATTTTTTGTTGATGAAGTCTCAGGTTCTGTAGGTGGCACTCTTTCCTTTGTTTGTTCAGCCATGGTGGCTATCACTGCTCATGCTAACTACCAAGCTCTTTTATATATTACAAACGAACCGCTGCTGCCTGAAACGTAAATTGCATCACTTCCTGTGTCCAGATGATTTTCGCCCTGAAAGACCTACCCGATATTGCTGTTTAGAAGAGCAAATATAAAAGCTTTCATGAAATGGCCATAGGTTAGATCACTATTGTGTGTCATCCAACAACAATAGAGTAGCAAAACCGCCATTTTAAAAAATAATTTCTTTAATGAAATACTGCAGGGATTACAATTTGGGAAATCCTGTTCTATAATGAATGTAAATGACATGTCTAACTACCATTACCGTCTTCCTAATAAAGCCCTCTGACCTCCAGCTCTCAGTTCTACAGCCCTCGTTGACTGGGTCTCTCCAGCCGCGGCTTTATACCCAAATTCTCTTTTTGTGTTTTTTCTTTGTTTTTATTTGTCAGTGAATATTATTGCACGTCGCATTAAAGTGTATATTAATACAAAAATCTGTAACACTATTAACACTTCAAAATCTGTCAAGATTTTAAGTGCTCTCGTGCAGCGTTTCATAAAGCTCGGCCTGCACTGGCCCTTTAACACAAGCACGTGGCAATTGCAAATATCCGGTTGTCAGAAGATGGAGACAATGTTTTGACGTTTCGGTATCTTGCCAAACTGTAATTACATTTCTTACAACGTTATCTCAGACTTAGCATGTTGTTGGCCTAAATCATTTCTTGCATTCTGTTGCTATAGCAACAGTTACACGCCTCAAGTATGGTTGGTATGTCGGACGGTTGGTTCATCGCGAACCTGCGTGTTTGGTTTCGTAAAGTCTGAAGCTGTTGTTTCTTGGCAGATGGAGCCTTCTGGGCTTGTTTCGAGAAGAGAGGACATTTCTTCGCTGTTCCCTGAGCAGACGCCGGGTGCCAAACATAATGTAGGCTATGTAGTGGGGATGGGGTGACATACTGCTGGTGGCTATAGCCATCCCTTTTAACTCAGCAGGTCGGGTGCATAATAATCAGACCTATTGTCGTTTGTTAGGATTTAGGCAGCCAGTTTTCATCCGTGAGAAAAATCCGTGGGGATGGAAATTGCTTCTACAGAGCTTTCTGCTTTGCACACTTGGAATCGATTCTACAAAACGCCAGGGCTTTGCAGAGGTCAGTTATTAAGTTATTAACAATATTGGTATTTCTTCCTTCCTGATTTGTCAAATGAGCCCGGATGACGCAATACAAAAGAGAATAAGGTGGCCTTGTCTTACTGGTTTCCATTTCAGATTCAAGGACGAAATAATCAAGAGTGGGAAGGATGTATCTTCTGCGGGATTTGATGAAAGCTCCTTCAAGGACCACCTCAATACAGTGACTAATCAGTGTATTTCCTTTACCAAACACACACAAACAGTTTATCTCATGTATTTAACCGGGGAGTTCAGTTAAGAACAAATTTTGTATATGGCCCAGCAAATTCCTTTTAAGGAGGGCAGGTTTTGATTACAATAAATCACACAACAGAGAATCCTCAGGAATAACAATCAGTCGACTTATCATTTGGAAGCACTCACTCCTTAGAAAGTTTATAAGGCAATAGTACAAAGTTAGGTATAGACATACAAGGAAAGATGTAATGGTAACACTTTACTCTGGGGTATACGTAATGACTAATAACTAATGAACTAATCATAAATAAACTGTTAACTGTTCATTACCTCCATAATTCCAGATTGACAAAAAATCCTAATAGTACAATTGCAAGTTGCGTGCAATTATCATTGCTAAATCCAAAACAAGCTAACTAGTCAAAAAAGACCTTCCTCAAATGGGTCCATAAAATGTTAATCTTAGATCTCAAAGGAAGGAATGAAAAATACAACACTAAATTTATACAGATTGTGTTCTCTTAAAAGTTGATAGGAGTCGTGGAGCAGTGCCAGGCTGATGAGCAGGAACACACACTGCTCAGGCTCTTCAACAATCAGACTACCTCTGACAGCATGGTGCAATTCCTCAGGCTGCTTGCTTCAGCCTACCTGCAAAACCACGCAGAATTCTTCTGCAACTTTGTGGAGGCGCCCAGTCTGAAGGTCTACTGTAAACAAGTTAGTAAAGTGTTGCTGCCCTCTAGTGACAGAAATCACTGTCGTTTTAGACTGCCAGGCTAGATGATCCATATGTTGCTTTGATTCAGGAAGTGGAGACCATGGCGATGGAGTGTGATCACGTCGACATCCTGGCTCTATCACAGGCCCTGGATATTGGCATCCACATAGTCTCTATGGAGGGTGACGAACAGCAGTTGGCTCACCACATCATTCCGGAGGGTGCTGAACCCTCCCTGCACCTCCTCTACCAAACCGCTCACTATGACATTCTCTACCCACATCCTGAACCCTGACCAGCGATCCACCAGGACTCAGCTCCTCTGGATTATTGTTTAGTAGCTGATAAAATGCCAACTGGGCTTTCAGAAAAGTTTCAGATTTTTTTTTTTTTTAATAAAATCATGCAGTGTACAGTGATTCAACCAGACCAGTCATTTTTCACATTGTGCCATGAAAATAACCAAAGGAGGCTTTCATAGTTATAATTATTTATGTGAAAATGTTAAACATTACATATTCTGTTACAAATTTCCTTATTTAATAAAAATGTATTCTCAACATGTCACTGCTGCTGCTTTTTTCTTACGTTTCTGTTTCTTTCTCTGTATTGAGACGCTGGTTAGGGCACTTTCCACACCTGCAAGAGGCATTTGTGGCAGGGAGAGCTTTCCCATTTGGGTGGGGTACTTGGTTTTTATCAGATTCTTGAACACAGGCTGGGAGAGCAAATGCTTCAAATGCTTTTTCAAGCCCTTTACCATCTTCTGCTGTTCTCTGTCACCTTCTTCGTCCCTTCCCCTACCTGAGAACATAGATGGCATATTCAATTGTATGCATTTGAACAAATTTATAAGATCACTCGTTACTACTGTAGCTGGCATTGGTCTTACCAAGCAACATATCATCATCCAGGTCCACCTCTAGGGCCTCTGCTGCTTGTCTGAACCAGGAGTTGTGCTGCTTTTCCCTGCTGTTGTGGAACTCGATCTTCTCAATCTTCCTGGCCATGTTTACACGCTCCTGTGAAGGTAGACACTCAACATTATACTGAATTAAGGAAAAAAACATATACACACAAAGACCCGACCTGATGCTGAGGAATCTCACCTTTATGGCTTCCATACATTTGGTCTGTACAGGGAACATTGGAAGCTCCTCATCCTTCCCAAGAGACTTGTAAATCTTCTTGAAGTTCATCATGTCGTCTGGGCCAATTAGGAGCAAGCTCAGACCCTCTTTGGTGGCTCGAGCTGTTCGGCCGCTCCGGTGGACGTAAGTCTCTGTTGTCCTAGGAACCTGGAATTCACGGGAGAAACATACAATTAGCAATTTGGCTCTATTACGCTTCTGCAGTAGTATGCAAGTATGTAAGTATAAGTATGCAATTGTATTCTTTAATCAACCAATCAATAGACCATATAAACTCCCAATCTGATTTGAGTATATTGCCTTTAAGTTGAATTACGTTAAGTTGAATTATAATGAAAACATCATTTTATAAACTTTGTCATTCTCTTGAAAATACAAGCCTGGTTTACTCTAATTGCAAAAAAAATCAAAATGCAATTAAACCCTTTGTTCTTCACAATGCTATAAGAAGATAAATCACTACGCAGTGAAATTCTGTCAGTCGTCATAACCAGAATTTGACAGTAAAACATTTACACCATGCCTCTATGGTGAGAGTACCCTGTTTACATTTGGATTATGACTGAGGCCTTTTAATGTCAGCATGTTAGAACTAACAATAACGATTATATTTTTACAATACTAGAAACCCAATCTAAATAACTTATAATATCTCGATCATAAATGCTATTGAAAAAAGTGTCAAAAAGCAAACCTGGTAGTGAATAACATGCTGCACATTCGGGATATCCAGTCCTCTTGCTGCCACATCCGTGGTCAGGAGAACACAACTGTGAATGGAATTATGAAACTGAGATGTCAATATGGTCATCAAGTATTTGAGATAAAGATGATGTATAAAGGAGCAGGAGGTTTTTGTGATTGGGTCCAAAAATGCTTGAATTTACAGCAGAGTTTCATCATGCAATTGGAGTTTTAAATGTTCCAGTACAAATATGAAAGTTCTTGCAAATATTGTGGAACTTAGTTGAATTTGCATTAATTATTGTGTTATTGTACAAAATCCCTAATTTCTGGAGGGACTATGTAAATATGCACATGATCAATCACAGAAGCCTCAAGGATGGAAGCAGACATGGGGGAACAAGAGCCAAGCCTTTTCATGCATGCCTATTGAAACCCTAAAGCTCTGAGCTGCAGTTAATAGGTGTTTATTGTGTGTATGACTCACCTGTCTCTCTCAGCAAACCTTTCCAGGTTTTTGAGGCGCTGTTTCTGGTGCATGTTTGCATGAAGAGGTAACGGAGTACAGTCCAAGATTACCAGCAGGGAGTTGAGCCTCTTGATACAGTCTATACTGTTGGCGAACACCATGGTGCGCCCAGGGTACTGGAGCAAGAAGTAATAGAGGAAGAAGTCCTTCTCTTCCTTTTCACAGTGGATCCGGGTCTCGGTCAGGGTCTCAACAGTTGCCTCCTTCCTCGTCAGATCAATGACTTTGGGTTTGGACTTAATCCCCACTCTCTCCATGAGAATTTCCAGCTTGCTCCTCTGGTCCAAATTCTTCTTCTTCCGCATAAGGCGGGTAGGCAAGCTGCGGGCCATGGTCAAAGTGGCCGAGAACACAAACACTTGCCTTTTGGGATTGAAGTGAACAGTGTTTAGCATCTCCAGCAGACTCTCCAGCTCTGCAAAGTGGCCTCTTTCTACCATGCGATCTGCTTCATCAATGACAAGACATCTGTGGAAAAACGCATAATCATTACATTACAGTCATTTAGCAGATGCTTTTATCCAAAGCCACTTACAATAAGTGCATTCAACGTAGGTAGGCAAGAGAACTAGAAACCAGAAACCGTAAGTGCATCTCCTTCTAAACAAGCATAACCAGTGCTAAAGTAAAAGTGCAATAAGCTGTATGTATTTTTTGTAAACAATAGTTTACAAGAACAGAGGTGCAAATTGTGACTTACTTGAGCTGTTTGAGGTTCACAAGATGTGGATGCTTCTCCTTGATCAGCTCCCACAGGCGTCCAGGAGTGGCAATAATGATCTCTGGCCTGCGCTTCAGCATCCGTATCTGTTTCTGTTGTGCCATTCCACCCACCACTATAGCTGTTCTTATATCTATGAAACAGCAACGTAGCTTGAGATACATAGGCTTGTTTAAAGCTTCAAACTACTATCATGACAATCTGAACGATGACTTACCGGTGAATTTTGCGACAGCATCAATATGGTGCTTGACCTGAACAGCCAGCTCCCTGGTTGGGGTGAGAACCAGTCCAAGCAGAGGTTGATTCTGGGTACCACTTTCTACTTCTTTAGTGGTGGCGTCAAAGTCAAACTCTACATTTTCAATTACTTTAACACATCCAAGGCTTTCATCCTCATTCACTTCTTCAATGAGATGTTCATCCTCACTGACATCTTCATCATCGGTGTCATTTTCATCTTGCTCTGTAATGCCTTCACCCTCTTCTTCCTCTACCTCCATGTTGTCCTGTTTTATTGTAGAATCAGCACCTATTTCAGTGCTGGAACCACTTGTTTCATTAGCCAGCTTTGTAGACTCATCCACATCTGGTATGTACAAACTCTCCACCTTTGTGGTCGTCTCACTCTGGTTATCCGTGTCACCCTGTCTTTCAGGGCCCTTCTTCCACTCCAGGATGGTGTGGATCATGGGAATCCCAAAAGACAGTGTCTTACCACTTCCTGTAATTACAGTGCACACGTTAGCTTCAGTAGTGGAAATGTGGCTGGATTGGTATGAATAAAAAACTTTGACAATAACTTAGACAATGTAAGATGCATCCTTCTACATCTATATACTTAATCTTACCTGTCTCAGCTGCCCCCACTATGTCCATATGATCTCTGATAGCAGAGGGCAATGCCAGGGCTTGAATAGGGGTGGGTGAACCAAATCCAATGCTGCTTAGTGCCTTTAATACCGGGGCTGGAACAAACAGGTTCTTCCATGCACTTGTGTCGGTATTCTGGTCACCAGAACCAGACAGGCCAGCATTTGTCCAATTCTGTGCCTTCTTTTTGGGGAGCTTTGCCACTTTGCCTTGAGAGGGTTGCCGTTTTGCCAAAACCTGAGGGTCTGTTGAGGACTCTGGCTGTACCTCAGGGGTTGGATCCTTTTTTGTCTGCTGCTTATTTTTCCTTTTTTTCTTCTTTTTGTCATTCCTCTTTATAATCTGTGATTGTGACTGGTCATCCATTTCAGAGCAAACGGCTGAATCTTTTGGATCATCTTCTTTAGAAGCCTCATCTTCTCTTTCCTTATCTGTTGCTACCTCCTCCAGTTTCACTTCACCATCAACAGATATGGTTTCTGGTTTGGTTGCCTCCTCTCCAGACAGTTTCTTATTTTTCTTTTTCCTCTTCTTTTTTACTGGTTTCTTAGATGCTTCAGTAGTGTTCGCTTCCCCTTTGCACTCCTCAACTAGCTCCCCTCCACCCGCCTCTCCCTCGCTAGCTTTTCTTTTCTTAGCTTTTTTCTTTTCCTCCTTTAGTTCTTTTGCTGCAGCCTTTTCAGAGTCTACCAGACGGTAATCTGTCAGCTCCTCAAAACACACCAGACCCCCCATGTCCTCCTCAGAGAAGAGACTGGGGTCAAGCTCTACTGCTTTCCATTCGCCTTTCATACGTATGCTCCGTTTGGCAGGCGTATGCCGCCCAGATGGACGTATCTTACGCATCTTAATCTTCTTTGTCTTCACTGTCCTATGAAACAGTATAGATAAAAATATATATTACTTAGTTACGCAGAGTGCAGAGTTATACGCAATTTATATAACTACCTCGCGTTAGCTGAAGTAAGCAACTGTGAGCCGAACTATCCACATTATAAAAACGTACAAGTGACATATTAGAGTCTGTTGGCTGCGGAAAAGATAAAAGAAGAATCACTAGAAAAAAACAAAGTGTAACCTACCTCGAAACGCTGCCGGTTATTTCTCTTATATTGCTAAATGTGACTGATTACGCTCACACATGACACGAGGGCGCAGCCATTACAGTTATGATCACGTGGTTCGAAAAACTTTATTAGTTAGACAACAGACGGACGTCGGACGGGAATGCTGCCGCCTCAGTTACGTGCAGGGTAGGGCTTGTTACTCAATAAAGTGATGCATAACTACGCAAGTTCTGTTACTGACTGTATTAAAGTTGTATTACGTTTCCGTTACATGACCAAATTTTGTATGCTCTCTTTCCTGAATCAGGATAGCTCACCTGCGGGGAACCAAATATCTCATGGTTTTTGTTCATGAAATCAGAGTGGTGAATACGTCCACCCAGAGAAAGTAAACTTTTCTGCCATTTCACATCTTGGTTAAGTAAGCTCAGTGTGTGAGACTAACTGTGATAGGATAATTCACTGAAAAAAGCAATGCATTACTATAGCGAGACAATGGCCTCATTCTATTTCTTGCATGAGTTTTATACACATACACATCTGGGTGCTGAAATGATGATTCAATCTTCAATGAATCCAAAGGAAAGTTACAATACTGTAAATTCTTTATTGCTTTAAGCATCCCAGAGTGGGTGTTAACAACATTAATCACAGTATCAGTAGTATAACATCACAAGTTTCAATTTTTAAATGTGTACAAACCCTTTGATTTTTTTTTTGTGATTATTTATAACTAATCTATTCAAGATTTTCTAACTAATCTATTTTCCAGTCACATTTCAGATACAAAAGAAAGCCTGAGCAAACACATCTGAGCGCTCCAGAACTACAGCAATATAGCCATTACTGCTAGTTTTTGGTGGGGTCTATCACCCTACCCATGAACAGCAAACTGTTTGTGTCCTCGTGGTAGATGAAGTAGAAGAACGGTCTGTTGATGATGAAGGTCTTCGGTAAAGAATATGCAGTGATGCCAGCTGTTGTGACAGCTGCTGCGGTGGTTCCTGTCTCATCCACCTCGATCACAGCCGTGTGCAGCACCTGGATTTGCACGATAGACATAAATTCATCATCTGTTGAGTCTAGAAAGAGTAAGTACCTTGTTACATATGTATAACAAAATAGCAGCACAGTAAACATAACCAGAAAACTAACCTCTGACACTGTGAGGCCTTGGTCCTTACTCAGCCTTGTCAAATTGGCTAAATCACTGAAGACACTGATAACACCCAAGTCTGGTAAAATGTTATGCAGGGAATAGGATTGCTCCATCTTGAATTTGGGCATGTTGACTTCCAGTTTGCTATGAACAAGAACATCCACTATTATACATTATATACAGTGGGCCTAACTAGACCGTTTACAGTACGCTTTTTCACCCAATGAGCATCTGTGTACTTACCATTTCTTCAGCTGTTTGATCCAGGAGAGGAATCTCGCAGCACTGATCTCATCATCGACTAAGGTGTAGTCCTTGCCTTTGTCAGGCAGCACAATAAGCATGGCAACATCTTCCTTGTATGGAAGCTTCAGCACTTTGACGCCGAGAGGAACATCTTCCATTGTGTAGAACTTGTCCTCTTTAAACATCATCGGCACCGTGACAATATTATAGTTGTCAATGTAGAAGGATGCCTTTTCTGTGTGGTTGGGGTCAAAAGGCATCTGCCACTCGCCTGTAGAAGAAATAATAAAGTCTGTCGCATCATGGAGGCTCAAGGTCCAAGAAGAAAACACACATGAAGGCATAATACAGTTATAGCAAACGAGTGAACTGTCAAAGCAACTTACCTTGGAAGAAAATCGTGTTGATTAACATGAGCTGGGTCAGTGCATCCAAGGTGGTTATCATCTCTTTCACTTTGTTCCCAGTCTTGTGCTTGATATATTCATTGATAATGCTTATACTGGCTTTTGTGTCTGCAAAGTCTACATTTCTGATGTCGGCATCAAAAAACGTCTTGATTTGGTCTTCGAATGTCTTCTCTACCTCAAACTGCTTGCGAACAAAGAGGGCCATCCCTTGGTCCAGTGTCAGTGATCCATTCTGTGTGATGTTCCCATGAAGGTCCTGGAAAAGTTTTGGAATGAGTTCTGGCTGGTCAACCTGCTCCAACTGGTCCAGATTGAACCCTTTCAGTATCTCCTCACGTGTGACACCATCAGAAGCCATAGACAGGGCAGCAAAAGTAGTCGAGATGCTCAGGGGTGAGAAAAAGATGTTCTTATCGTGGTAAATGGATATTTTTCTGTAAAGGTTCATGGCAAAGTCCAGATTTTTGTAAGCAAGGTCTGTGATGGTGGCATTTAGCAGTTGTGTTTGGTGCACAGGGGCCAGGGTGCACATGCAAGTTAAGACGAAAACAAATCCCATTTTCATCTTCTGTAGCACCATGATTTTTTTCGGGGAAGGTTTGTGAGCCCAACCTGAAATACTGTAATGTAGATGTCAAAAGGTATTCAAGAAGCAGAATTTAGTAATCACTTAAAACTAGTACATCAAAAAAGCAGGATAAGGCAGATTAATACTACCTCTTAACAGCAAAACCATTGGAACAACTTCTATTCAATATGCAGTAGATAACTGTAATTGAAATACAACATTTTCACAATAAATGACAACATACGTACCACTCAGTGTGAGTATCAGCAAGATATGACCGAAAGCTCCATCTATTATTTGGGGAAACAAAGTGCAAGTGTGCTCTAAGGGTTATATATTAACCACAACGTACAGCCTGTCATGTTGATCTAAATGGACTTAGAACTTTTTTTCTTATATTTAAGTCATCACCTTCAGAAGTGGAGTACCTAATGTAATTGCAGTAATTTGAGAATCCCTCAATGAGTACACAGAAAGAAATACAAGAAAGAAACGTCAGTAGGAGTGAATGTCACTTTAATCCTGGAAAATAACTTCTAACACAGTAAATGAAAGTGTGTGCTGCAATAACACAGAGATAAAGTATAATAAAAATGATTATTTAGTACCAATTGTGAGAATGTAAAGAAGTGAGTGAAAATCAACTTATATAAAACCAAACTACCAATACTTTTATATTCTTTCACAAGTGTAGTTCAAATAAAAAAAAAAAAGCCTAAACAAATCTGGGAAAAAATGTCAGGAAAAAACAGGAAAGGGGTGAAATCACGGAATTATCCTGGAAGTCAACCAGCACAACATGACTCATGGTTACACAGAGTTACACATGGGATCCAGTATTTTTGTGGAGGCGTCTGTTTCGAGGACAAGAAATCCATGCTGAACTTTGGCATGTAATAATGACCCATTCCACGGAAACACAATAACTATAAACAATAAAGATTGTTTTAATGCTGCAGTGATGTCTGTTAATCAAAATAGCATGTTGCCAGCACAAATTGTAGTTTGTGGGACAAATTGACAAAAAAAAGAAAAAAATCAAATCAGTCATGGTCAGAATGAAATGCAAAAAAATTACAATGAACTCTTAAAAGTATATGCACATTTTTGATGTTGTGATTCCATACTCTTACCTCTTTGGTTAAATGACACAGATTATTAGCATAAAGTACAGGCAGCTTGAATTTAAAAGTATTTTTCTCCATATTCTGAAGAACAGCTAAACATGTACAACTGTTTTTGTACATGTTGTCCCCTTTAAAAAAGCGATACAGGTATTTTTTCAGATAAAGATAAGTTAAGTTATTTCCGTACATCATCAATTAGCCTGTGACTTAGAGAAGTCTGCAATCCCTCCACACCAACATACTCTTCGATATACTTTTTCAGGTGTTCAAGTCGGCAATGGGACCTTAATAAAATCGAAAGTTCCTGTAAGAACCAAGATGTGGACAACGTTCAGCTCTAACGTATTACTGGAACACATGGATACATAAATGCATGTAAACAAGAATTTGAGGAATCAAATGTGATGCGAATCATCAGGTGACAGCAAAGGAGCTTCAAAAGAGGAAACAATTTTTTTACCAGTCATTTGTCTTTCATAATTTCCCCATAAAGTTCACAACAACGAATACTGATGAAGAGAAACGACCAAGGAAGTCATCTAAGCATCATGCCTTGGTTGGTCAGCCACTTCAGACCCTTTTTGGTTTGCAGTGATTTATTCATATGGTGCCATGAACCCCATTCAAACCCCATAGTATAAGTTTCACATTTTCAAACGTGAAAAACAAGAACCCTATAGATTGCAAACTTCATTTGTCATTGCATTTTAAGAATTTTGGACAATATATGAAAAAAATATGTATTTTATCTGTCTAAATTCTTTTAGCGCCATTTGGGGAGTATAAATACCACTGTAGATTTATTTTTTTCACTGTTCATCCACAACAGATGACAACACCCTTAAATAAGGGTCTTCAGGTGTATAAATGGTAATGCATGACTCTATACTCAAGGATCATAATGGAGCCACAACATCAAAATGTGTTGTTCTCCAAATACTTTTAAGGTTTGCTGTAACAGGGACACATCAGATTATTATTATAAAGTTGACCCATTAGTGCTGACTAAAAGATAGTTCAGTAGATTGGAACAAGACATGACTTTAAACCTACATTGAATATTGTGGTGTGGTGGGGTGCAGGTCAGGATCACATCTTAAGCTTAATGTACAAACCCAAGTGCAATCAAAGGTAGGAGGCTCTGTCACTCACTATCAAACTTCCATCCGTGGTCTAACCAGTGGTCCCCTATGGCTTCCACACAACACCCATCATTGTATGCTGCCACCCTCAAACAACCAAACACACCTTTCCATCTCTTCCAGAGAAAAAGAAGTAAGAATAAAAAATCATTATAAATTAGAAATAGAAGGCGCTATGGTAAAAAGGCCATTACAGACTTGGGTTAACTGCATCAAGAGTTCTGTATACACCTTTTTCCCAGCCTCAGTGCCAGTTCAGAGTTAGATTAGACTAGCTGTTGCCTTTTCTTTGTTGTTATTCTCTTCTCTATTGCCTGTCAGCGAACTAACTGGGGGAAATGTGCCAGCCTTCTGGCTGGCCTTATGTTCGCATGTGCAAAAGGTTAGAGGAAGGAGCAAAGCGACCCCTTGATGGGGTTGCCCATCCAGGCAGCTGGTAAACAATATAGGCCATTGGAAGACCTTTCTCCACTTCATTGGCTGGGCTTGTTTTGTGGGCACTCTTCAGAATTACTATTCTTTGATCCTGGAAGAGGTAAGAGAGTTGAAGTTAGTGTCTTTCAGTTTCAGATAGCCCATTTAATAAAGCTCACTAATCTGCATTAGATCAGAAGAGAATGTCAGCTTCCTTACCTGAGCTGCCAGTCGATTTACTGTCTGCTTGTTGAGGAATGCTAGGCTGAACCTGTTGCTGCTGTGATTGCCTACGTAGTCAATACAGGGGAGTTTTATTAGAATCTATGCAGCTATTTTCCATAGACTGACATCTTGTGTCATTACGCATGCAGTCAAACTTACCGATCAAAGTAGGCTTGTCTCCTCCTCCGCAGTTCCTCGGCTGTGAGTGCCTCAGTCTGGGCACCTCCTGGTCCACCTGCAGCACTCCCTGCTGCCTGGCTGCTAATCTTTACATTTCCCATTTTGGACTCTGAAGACTTGTTGCTCATCACTGCTCCTATGAAAGGAAAAACCTCCAATACTCAATATACTCTCCTGTAACTTTTATTCTATTCTTTTTTGACAATTACAAAATGACAATAAAAAAACCTGTATACTACTCACTAAAATAGAATGATATTCCTACGCCCTTGCACTACACATTCTAAATTTGTGAAGTCTCACCCAAAGCTAGAAACAAGAGAGACTCTAATCACTCTAGAGAGAGACTCTAATCAGTGATATAATCAAGGGGCATAACCTGAAGCAGTTGTAATGACTATGAACGGGAGACCAACTCTGTAGAGCCCTCTGGAGTGGGAGTGCCTTGGCTGTTGAACAGAATTTAAAAACAAATCAAGGCAGCAACAGAATTTGCTGCACTTATGTATGGCCTCCGTTACTGAAATAACAGATACTAGTATTACTAGTAGCACAACTACTGGCCTCTGGCACTGGAAAGTTTTTGAGTGTAGTTTTTGAATTCTGCCTGCCTTCTGCTAGGTCCTTTTCAAAGCAAGGAGATTCCTTGCTTAGCCAGACTGACTGATTTATTAGGTCAAAATGGCTTGTAGCAGCTTTATGTTTTTTGTCTCTTGATGGTATCACACATTAAAGTGTCGGTTTTCTCAATTGATAGGACATATGGCCAACAGAAGGTTTGACATGCAGCAAATTTTGAGAGTTGGATACAAACCCACAACATTGCAAGTATACAGTTGGTGGAGATGTGGTCAGTTGTTAAGGGACAGTCTTCTAAACCCATTGGATGACTGAACCCTTACCCTGCATGCTGAGCTGTATGGCCCTACGAAGATCAGCCTCTTCATCTTCTACATCCATGTCCTGTCTGCTGAGAGCCAGGGCCTTCCTCAGCTCCTCCTCATCTTCATCCACAACCTCATCCTCCTGACCCAGGCCTGTCTCTATCTGGCCCAGAGCTGATCTGCTGCTCAGAGTAGAAGGCATCATCAGTGATCACAGTGAAGTAATTTCAAAACAAAACCTAAACCAAAACAAAGTTTATATGAAGCAACTGTATTCTACGATAGTCCTTTTTAGATAAATTTGGGTCCTCCATTCAATCTACACTTTCATACCCTTGGCCACTACTTGACTGAGCCTCATCCTCTCCAATAAGCCTTGGCCGCTGCTGCTGCTGCACTTTCATGATCCCAAGAATATGCTCTGCTTCACACTCTGGGAGGTTTCCACGGACCACAAATATGGAATAACCTGCACAAAGACGACTTCTGTAATGTCCTCTGTATGGCAACATGAACAAGCTACATGTATAAGTCACTTTTTCTTTACCTTCCTGTTGTAACTGTGCAAGGAATAGGGCTAGATATGTGTCTGATATCAACTCTGGTCCAGTCAACAGTGAATTCAGGTTAAACCACTGCAATGAAAAAACAACAGTGTTTCGGTAAATCAGGCTACATTATGGTCTTGTTATGGAGGGCACGTACATCCAGAACTCATACCTGTTGTCCAAGTTTGCGTATAGTGAACCAGTGCTCCTTGTAGTTGCAAATAAAGGCTTTCTCATTTCTGAAACATCAAAGTAGTATATTAAGAGAAAGACGCAAGAGCGCTAACCATTAACCAAAGTTTTAAGTATTTGCTTATATAGATCGGTTAATACCCCACATAATAAAATGAAATCTTACATTGGATTTATCATTAGACTCTGATACTCCCGGCTGTTGAAGAGGATTAACTCCAGGCCCCACACTCCCAGAGAATTGCTAATAACCTAGAGGTATTGTACAACAAAAGAGGGAATTGATATAATTGACTCATAATACTTATTGATGTATAACAACATGACAAGTGGATTTCTAAAACTCACTTGTATTGAAAAGAAACCACTGTCATCCATGTTTCCAGATGGTTGCTACACATGCAGTCAAAGAACATAAGTTTAGAAACAATTCTATCAACAGGCATGTAAAAAGACACTTGGATCAACAATTCCTATATACCACCTCACCTGTAAGAAGGTCCTGTATTCCTCACTGGCCATACCTCCTTCTGCCATCCTCATCCGTTCCTCTTCATCAAGCTGATGAGCAATTGAGGACAGGTCCACAGGAGTGAAATACTCACCTTGCAATAGGTTGTTGAGGCAATGCTGGGCGCAAAGAGAGCCCTCTTGCTATAAACAAGAAAAACAAAGAATTTACACTTGTACCGCCGAAACCTGTCCTATATGACAGCCAAACAAATAAACACTAGTTAGCTTAACAAGTTAATTAACTTTTCGGCAATGTGATTACCGTTCTCACAACTGTCATTTTGTGGGTACAGCAGCTTTTATTATTAGAAACCTGGAGGGAAACGTTAGATATATCAAGCTCACTTATCACCTAACGTAATAAACTGACATGCTAGCCATTGTGAGAAAGCTGTGTTGCATGGCTATTGCTAGACAAAACCAAACTTTCCATATTCTCTAACTAGCAGGTGCAATTAGCATTAGCTGTCTGGCCAACAACAACATTACCAAATACCACAACTATCTTAACGCCGTACAGATAGCGCAGCTAAATACATTGCCGACGCAACGTATAAAGCTGTCAGAATAAACACGGAAGATTTTAACAGTTAACTATTTTAAGTAAAATACATAAACTTACTTTCTCGTGAAATATGGACTCCATATTTAGCTTTCTGTCAAACATTCAACTCTGACCTTCAACCCTGCGCGGTTCATCGCCATAGCCTATCAGCTTGCAGGATTGTTTGTTGTTGTTTACATAATGCATTTTGTCTCATATTTTGCAAGTAGCAAAAATAGATTATGTTATCATTGAATGTCAAATTTAATTCATAGTATGTGCGTATACTATATAAAAAAACTCTTGACATGTTCAGGGTAATTCACAGGGCAATTAACGTCGCAAACTGTCTTGATTATGAAGGGAACAGTGTCCTAGCGACAGCTCCTTTACGGCAGATGGAATATGGCGGAAGGCGAGCAATCCCTAAACGGACTGGAGCTCAGCAAGGTATGATTTTCGATCAACAAATGTGACAGTAGATTCTTACACATAACGGCATAACATTGATATAAAATATATGGCTATGTACATAATGGTTTAACGTTGCAATGGAGATGTATTTTACTCGCTAGCAATCGCAGCTAGTTCCCGTGCTAAATGGTTAGAAATTATCTGCAGTGAACACCAGACAGGCTGCAAATTTAACACTGTTTGGTATTAAGGAGTCAAGACTTGTGACGATACATAGTACTATATACATAATAATAGTGTTCTTGGTGCAGTGTTCTTTGTAGGGTGTTAACATCTAACATATGGCATTAGGTTGACGCTCTTGTCCAAAGCGCTTCAGCATTGGTGAGAGTCCATACATTTTAAGCATCGCAGTATGGGTTCAAATTGACGCCAAAAGTATAGTATCTGCGTAGAATCGCACGCGTAAAAAACCCCCATAGGCGTAGATGTGTAAATGTTTCTCGTGATCAAAAAAAAATAAAAATCAAACACATTTTTCTGAATTGTAAACGAAAAAGTTATGTTCACAAATGTAAAAAATAAAATGGCAATTGTTTTTTCTCACTCATGTTTATGATTTAATTTTTTACGAGTACGATTTCATTTTTTTACAATTGCGAATCTGTTTTTCTCTTGCTTGGGTTTTTGTCATGATTTTGACTGTAGGCGGGTTGAAGTGAAGGGGGCGACTTTATTGGTCACCTCCCTGACTGAAGGCATGCACGTCATTTACGTGGGAACATGGGATCAACAACATCCTTCTCAGGTATTCGGCTAGCTATTGAACTTGTTATTGTGGATAATGAAATACCAAGTGATGGATTGTTGGTTAAGTTACTAAAGTTCAAGGGTACTTCCGGTATTTTTAAACCTGGGCCTCATACATATTTCGGGGTCTAAATGCTAATAGGTAGGCTACAAAAAGTTGTGGAATTGCTCCGGTAGATCGCCAGCTGGCAGCCTTGAAACGGGCTGCTGTGGCTGTAATGTTGGCTAATCCTTTGAGACAACTGCGCCGATCAAAGTACGTCCACTAAAAGTGCTTGTTTTTGCCACTGGTAGGTTCAGATTCTTATTTTAAGCGTCTGTTTAACTAGAAACAGCCGTTATATAGCTCTCTTCAAAGCCACCAGACTCCATTGACAAAAACAGCATTTTGTTCTCGCAGAACACGGGAGTTGCTGGTCTACCGCTGCCTCGGTTAGTTTGTTTGTGTTATTGTGTGAATTAGTCATTTAGATCCCAAATTATGTAAAAATAGGGCCCAGGTTTAAAAATGCGGTAGACCAGCAACTCCCGTTGCTGTTTTTGTCAATGGAGTCTGGTGGCTTTGAAGAGAGCTATTTCGAGCTGTTTCTAGTTAAACAGACGCTTAGAATAACAATCTGATCCTGCCAGTGGTAAAA
This sequence comes from Gephyroberyx darwinii, assembly GCA_900660455.1. Lineage (NCBI taxonomy): Eukaryota > Metazoa > Chordata > Actinopteri > Trachichthyiformes > Trachichthyidae > Gephyroberyx > Gephyroberyx darwinii. The sequence continues at coordinate 97,863 of CABFOQ010014583.1, read as the reverse complement.
ACAAGCACTTTTAGTGGACTACTTTGATTGGCGCAGTTGTCTCAAAGGATTAGCCTACCTTGCAGCCATAGCAGCCCATTTCAAGGCTGCCACCTGGCGATCTACCGGAGCAATGCCACAACTTTTTGTAGCCCACCTATTAGTCATTTAGACCCTGAAATACGTATGGGGCCCAGGTTTAAAAATACCGGAATTACCCTTGAACTTTAGTAACAACCAACAATCCATCACTTGGTACTTCATTATCCACAATAACAAGTTTAATAGCTAGCCGAATACCTGAGAAGGATGTTGTTGGTTGCCATGTTCCCAGTAAATGACGACGTGCATGCCTTCAGTCAGGGAGGTAAACACAGCACATACCAATGACGCATTTGTCCAGTGACCAATAAAGTCGCCCCCTACCCTTCAACCCGCCTACAAAATCATGACAAAACCCCAAGCAAGAGGAAAACAGATTCGCAATTGTAAAAAATGAAATCGTACTCGTAAAAAATTTAATCGTAAACATGAGTGAGAAAAAACAATTGCAATTTTATTTTTTACATTTGTGAACATAACTTTTGCGTTTACAACATCTACGCCTATGATTTTTTTTTTTTACGTGTGCAATTCTTTTTCCTATGCTGACAATGCTTTTGGCGTCAATTTGAACCCATATCGCGGCCCCAGTGGGAATCAAAGCCCTAACATTAACTCTTCCGGTGTTGTCTAGCAATATTTTTGGCAGAAATAATCTCTGTGCCATATTGTTGGTGTAGATGTAACACTGTGTTCATTAGAATAGAAAAGGGAAATTGGATTGTGGCAGCAGCACATAACAGAATACAACAAAACATTTATATTAATAAGAACAGCAAATCGGGTATCAAAACATAGTGCAACCAACAATATCATCATTGGAACAAATGAAGTGAAATGGATGTAGTAGTATCTGTGGAATACTGTTGAAATCTTTGACATTACAATATATTTCAACCCCCAAAACTCAAGGTGACTGTTGTGATTGTTGTCTAAAGTTAGAATGTAGTGTTTGTATGACATGTTTGTTTATATGTTTATATGACTATGTTTATTTTCTAGGTATACTGGTTCATCCCTTTGTTCTGTACATATGTTAATCTAATTGTTCCTCAAAGTCCCTGATGTGTGCATTTGGCCAAAACACATCACATCAACACATCACATTTTTTTAACCCCCTTACCAAAGAGCACCTTCCGGTCCCTGCTTGGATATTTTTTATGTTAGTACTCTCTTTTCTTCTTTTGAGAAGTTAAAAAGTCTTGTCATTATATCAGGACATTTCAGCGTGCTCTTGCCCTATGTAATATGATATAGAGGTGCAGCAGTACCAAAATTGATATTAGCTGTGATGCTGATACCAGGCTTGAGTTAGTGCCAAATTTGCATTGCCTAGAAATCATGATGGGTTGGACTGCCACTTGGTATTTCAACCAGTCATTGCAAAGCAGGTCTTGCTCTTTTCTATTATCCTGCAGGAATGGCGGGATGCTGCAGACAGCAGGGCAGAGCTGCTCCGCTACCTGAAGGAGCAGGTGCCACAGATCTACTGCCTGGAGAAGGAGTCCAGTCCCCAGGAGGAGGAGGAGCAGGTTCAGAGCCGCCTCCTCTACCCTCTGGAGTGTTTCCTGTTTGGAGAGGATCCTCAGGAGGGGCTGGAGAAGCTCAAGCATGGCAGCACCTCCTCCCAGCTCTGTGGACGTGTCTTCAAGGAGGGGGAGACGGTCTACTCCTGCAGGTCAGAATCGACCTTCTGATCTACTGTAATAATCAGCCATTGGAAGTTTCGACCTTTTCCTCAGATTTTGGTGGGTTTTTTTGGTCCAATAAAAAAATCACTGACCTCATATAGTCTGTAGAGTGCTAGGTGATTACTTATAAGGACCATAGGGCTGTAGGAGATAACTTCAAACTTCATAACTGGATCTGGTGGAGACCTCTGTCAAGTTCAGTGATAAGAAGCCCCATAAAGGCTATTTGACATGTAATCAAGTATTGCTGCAGTGGGAACAGTTCTGCCTCTAAAGATTTTATTTCTACAATGATCTTATTACTCTACAACACCACACTATTTAGGCTAAGTGTTAAAAATAAATAGTTAATGGGTAGACTCTCAGGTTTCAGTATGAATTAGATGCAGTCTGTGAGTGGAGCTGAGTGAAGTGAAACAGCGCATCCCTCACAGGGTTGTAAATATGTGCTTCTCCAGTTCTGCTAGATCTCCTCCCAAAGCAATCATATAATCAAGTTTTATATCATCAACATGACTCAATTAGCCATCAAGTTGTGTTGGAGAAAAATATTTGTTCGGTGATATTGCTCTTCACTAGATCTAGTAAACATAATGGACTATGTGCTATTAGACATAAGAGTATAACAAGAGATTAATTAGGTAAGTCTTTGCTAAATTCTAAAATTCATTTAATGGCCCAAACATCTCACTCTATTCAGCACTAAAGGACGAGAGAAAATAACTGTAATCATTTTTTTTGTCAACTAATCATGATAAAGGAACAATTATCCCTGGATTACAGAAAACAGAAAATTCTGAAATAACATGAAGAATAAAATGAAAATGTCTTTCATTGTCACTTTCATTAAATGTGCATGTACCCTTTATCTAAACAAAAGCGTGAGGGTATTATTAGAATTGGCCTAGAGAGACAATGACACAGCACCAACTGAAAATGAAAGTGTGTGTGTGTGTGACAGTGATTATTATATATTTATTATTATTTATTAATATTTTGGCAGTAACACCCAACAAAACCACAGCATTTTGTTAGTGAAAAACAAGTTTGGTCTCAGGTTTTAGGTTTTGCCATGCAGTTCAGCTAGTGAAATTTTTAGTGTCAATCTTGGCTGCTTGTTGATCCAACATCCCTTTTGAAGAAATCAGAAATGTCCTGATAGTATCGGTCCTGAGTGATAGTTGTAGCCAGAAATAAGACCTGTGACATTCAGATCAGATATTCAATATACTCAACATTCAACATAAACTCTGTCAAATATTGTGCTATATGACACTTTGCTATATGTCATGGAATAGTCTTGGGGAAAAGTCATGGAACTTGATTAGTAAAAAGGTGCTAGTGCTAGTACAGTGCATAAGGATCTTGTTCCCGCTGTTGACATTTGCACAATCAAATAACAACTCCTCTTCTACTGATTGCAGGGACTGCGCGATAGATCCCACTTGTGTGCTGTGCATGGACTGCTTCCAGGATAGTGTGCACAAAGGCCATCGTTATAAGGTAAATCTCAATATATGTTGATACCATTGATAAATATCCTTGATAAATGATGAACAGTAAAACCTTTAGAAAATGGGTTGGGTTTTTTTCGCACCCTCAGTGCATTTCATAGGCCCAGTCTCAAACACCATCTGACAAATTGAGTCAGAGAGATCAGGAACGTCTTTGCTCTCCTCTGGTGTAATATAGTGGCCCCTGTTGCTCACAAGTCTGTGCTCTGCCCCTGTGCCATAACATGGGTAGCTCCTCTGTTCCCCTACAGCAGGGGTGTCCAATCATGTGCCATGGAGGGCCGAGTGTATGCAGGTTTTCATTCCAACCGAACAATGCACCAGGTGATTCAACCGGTTATCACACCCTCAACCAGAATGGAGGGACTCATCAGTGAAATCACCTGGTGTAGTCTTTGGTTGGAATGAAAACCTGCACACACTCGGCCCTCCATGGCACATGATTGGACACCCCTGCCCTACAGGATAAGAAACAGAGCATGTAATATATTTTCAAATACATATCGCTATGATTGCTATTCTGATCGATGGGTGTAATGTTTGTGCTATAATTCATAATGACGTTTTCTTTTTTTGGGTCTGTGTTTTTGGTGCCCCTGTGATTTTTGTGCCCCCATTTACTGCATATCCCCCGTTAATGCCACTGTGTGACCAAATTGCCATGCTGATAATTGCAGATGATTGCTCGCATTGCTTACTCTCAGTGACATGTATGCATTTTTTCCAGATGCACGCATCCTCAGGCGGGGGGTTCTGTGATTGTGGGGATGTAGAAGCCTGGAAGATTGGCCCCTGTTGCTCCAAACACGACCCAGGGTTAGCCACTGCCATGGTAACGGTGAGTTACACAATAGCCGGAAAGAGGGAGGTGGGAGGGGCTTACTTTTTCCATTCTGTGTCAGTGAACCCCAGAATACTTATTTTCCTGTCTCGAGCTCTCTTGGCTGAAGCTTGGGCTCCGGAAATGAGAAAGAAAGGCAATCGGTTGGCCTGCATCACTGAGAAAATTTAGAACTGGGTTAAGAGGTTGGGAGGGTGTGTGTCTATAGCCTTGTAGAAAACAGTTGCGGATGAGAGTGGTTGAGAGCAGCCTTTCTACAGTGGACTACAGTGATTGAGATGCATCTTTCATCAGTAATGTCTACTGTTTGCTCCATGTCTTGATTGGATTTCTCTGCTATTTTTGTTGATTGGGTTACAGTCTACCAGAGTGGTGTCATGACGCAAAACATTTTGAGGCTTGATTTATTATAGTCCAGGTGTTGTTTGTCTCTCCTTTCTTAGGCGATCATACTGTTTGGGCTTTCCTCTCTCTGATAAGATCATGCCCACAGGCCTTGAGCAGACACATGCAGCTTGATGGCAATGTGCCTGTTTCCGTAAACAGCAGGTGCTTCTATTAAAGGCGACCCTGCTGGCCCCCGACTGGCGGGCTGCTTTGTGTTTTCTACTCTAGATCTGAACATGTGCTTAACAAGAAATGACACATCACATGGCCGCTACATCATCTCTGTATTGAACATGAACCACTGTCATACGGACCGTGGTGCAGACATCTTTTTGTTAAGACTCTGTGATAGATTCCATTTCTTGTTCTCACACAGCACTGTGACCTGGTGACTGATAGGAATAAACCCTCTCTGTATGTTTAGTTTTGTTCATGTGTTAAATGCCAGAGATTAGTATGAAATGCTTTGCTGCTGTGTGGGATGTGTGCTCTCAAGGGATTTGATATTAACTTTACCAGGCCAGCTGACTGTTTTGGTCTTTTAAGGTAAAATATTTAGCCGAGTTCCTTGTCACATTGTAGCTGTTGGGGAAATACAGAGCTCTGTACACAAAGCATCTTGTTTGATAAGATGGAACATTTTAAGCATGCAGGAAGTAGGGAATTAGTAAAGGTTATTGCAACAGATTTGACCGTGTCAGATTATCTTGAGTTTCTGCCAAGTTAAACATTGTGTTGAACGTTGATTATTGCTTTCTGTCCTCCTTGTCTTATCAAATTATATTAGAATAGCAAGAACCTTTCACTCGCATCCAAGTGACATTTTGAGTTGATCACACCAGATCCACTGAACAGATGAGAATTTGCAATGTTTAAGAAGTATTTCTAGTATAATAAGTCGATGACAGCACTTTCAGCTGGTTATTTTCAGAGCGAGAGGGTGTGAGCGAGGAAAGCTGCAGATGTGTGCAAGTCATTGGGTTATGTGTGATTCCCTCATGCTTTGCAGGATGAGTGTGTGTTGGAGCCTGGCCTATATGAGCGTGCTGAGAAGCTGTTCAAGGTACTCCTGCACTATACCGCAGACCTCTTGGTCTGGGAGGAAAACTTAGAGCTATCACCAGCACTTCAGCCCAGGTACTGCCAGCAGTGTGTGAACACACACACACACACACACACACACACACACACACACACACACACAGCACCCTCATTAAATTTAGACAACGTGACAATGTATTTCCTCCATCCGTGCAGGGTAAAAGACAACACGTACTACTGTGTGCTGTACAATGATGAGCACCACTCCTACGACCATGTGATCTACACCCTGCAGCGCTCTGTTAACTGTGATCAGGCTGAAGCACGGACACAGACGGCACTCATTGACAAAGAGGTATTGTTTGGTTTCATTCACTGATGTGTCTCATTTCACATTACAATTATGTAGAAGGGAAGCTAATCAGTTGTGATGTCCCAAACCACACTCTTCATAGCAATAGCAGATCTTCCTGTTATGTGACACTGTTATTAACTGATGCACAGGGCCGGCGGGCTGTAAAGAGAGGAACCCTTCGTTCCTGCCAGCAAGCAAAAGGCCTCATCAGGGTAAACTCCAGCCATTATGTATTTACTCACGCACTCAAATATTTTTGAACCTGAGACCATCATCATTCATTGTTCTATGTCCCGATGAGCACTAACTCTTGCACCGCTGTGTGTTGTAGTCCAACTCCGAGCACATTTCCCTGCAGCCACTGCGTGTGGAGATCCTCCACTCGGCAGTAATGGCTCATCAAAGTTTTGCCTTGCGCCTGGGCTCCTGGTTCCAACAGATCGTTGGTTACTCAGGTATTGCAACTCGCTGTACACTCACGCCACACAAATCTCCTATAGTGACTATAGTTTGTTTACCATCCAGATGTTGTTGGTGTCAATGCGCCAGGCTTGTGTTGGACTCCCTATTTTCATGCTATTTCGCCCCGAGGCGTGTTTTTGCAAATATAGGGGTATGGGGTGTAGGCTTTCCTTTAAAGTGGAAATGATCGCCAGTATTGGTGAGGTTCTCGCTGACCTGAACAGAATTACTGAAACTGTAGCAGCACACATCGCTCCGATACAACAACTTTTATCCAAATCAACCAAACCAGGCATGCTGTCTTTGTCAGAGTAATCTCTCTTAAGTGAAGTACTGCCAGGTTTATATTGCCGATAAGCCTGGCCACATTAAATTCCCAGAAATTTCGAATGGACAGCACGTATCAGTGCTACACTCAATGGCGATCATAGTATGATCATATGCCCATTGTTCTGACTAGTAGTAAATGGTACAGAAATCAAAGACTTTAGCGCTATAAGTTTGATGTATTTTCAAGTAAAATAATTAATTTGTGTTGACAGACATACATGAGTTTACAAACCTCATATTTGATAACCTCATATTAACTGGAGGCAGCTAGTATGTTGGACTTGGAGTGCGAGAACATGCAGCAGCCGTGGATCATGCACATGCCACACGTAAGTGTAAGATGAAAAACACCGCCCCATGGCAAAATTGGTGAGGAAATGTGGAGTCCCAGGCCTGCTCATCCACCCTTGCGTGAAGTTGTACCTTTATAGTTACATGTTGTCTGATGGGGGTGTAATGTGTGTCTTGTTCAGTGGGCTTCAGGCAAGCCTTCTGCCAGGTGGCACTAGAGCCCAGCACAGAGCAAGACCACCCTTGCCTCATAAGCAAACTCATGCTGCACGATGCCAGGATGTACAAAGGCAAGTAGATCTGGGTTTGTTTTCAGCAGATTAATGGCTTGATCTTGGTCATCTGTTTGTGAAACTAACATTAAGTTTTTCTTATTTCCACAAGGTGCTCGCAAGATCGTGCATGAATTGATTTTCTGTAGTCTACTAATGGAGACAGAGTTCAAGAGGCTTTTTGCAATTGAGTTTACCAAGGTAAAAATATGAGAGTTTCATTCTCTTCTCAGCCGTTCTGTGCTTTGACTCGCCTACTTGAGTAAATTTCACCTCTTTGTCTTTTCAGCACTACAAGCAGCTGCAAAAGGACTTCACCCACGATGACCATGAGAGGAGTATATCCATCACTGCTCTGTCTGTCCAGATCTTCACTGTACCCACACTGGTAAGTATTGAGAGTGTGGCACATCTGTAATATCTGTGCGTGAAGGCCAAATGTGCCCATGTCTTCACTTATCATTCCTTGTTCTCACATCTCTATCCCAACTAGGCCAGGCAGCTAATCGAGGAGGGCAATGTCATTAAGGTGATAGTTGACACGGTCATGGAATTGCTGCATGAACACCTGGATGCCAACAACCGCTTCCACTTCCAGGGATACAACTCTGACAAATTCTTCCGCATCCAGGTCATCTTCCATGACCTCAGGTGATTTGGACAGGCTCCAGTTTTCATGGTTAAAAACACTTTTGGTCCTTATCCAAGATCTAACTTTTGTCTCTCTCTCAGGTACATTCTCATCAGTAAGCCCTCATTGTGGACTGATGAGCTGAGGAAGCAGTTCCTAGAAGGGTTGTTAGTCTTCATTGGGCTCCTCAACTGCATGCAGGTACACGTTTGATTGCTTGTAATAGCAGGACTATTACACTGACTTCTGGTTTTACAAGATATCTGATGAATCTTCACTTTTCCTTTAATCAGGGAATGGAAGAAGTGAAGCGCCAGTTTGGCCAACACATTGAGGTAGAGCCGGAATGGGAGGCTGGCTTTTCTATTCAGATCCAACTCCGCCACATTCTTGCCATGTTTCAGGACTGGTGCTCATCTGATGTGAGTCATGCAATTCCATTTCCAAAGCGGTGTTAGTTCAAAGAAGTGAAGGAGAGAGGAGTGTGTTGCTGCACGTGACTCATCCTTGCTCTTGCCTGCCCCCCTCAGGAGAAGGTCTTGCTCCTTGCGTTCAAGGAGTGTCACAAAGCCTTGATGCGCTGCAGTAACCAGCCCTTCCACAGCGAGGCCACTGACTACTACATGTGCAAGCAAATCCTCCATGTCCGCCCATACAAAGTGTCTCAGGAGCCTGTCAGTATACATCTGCCCATCTCAAGGCTGCTTGCTGGTAAGAGAACTAGAATATGAGACACTCTGTGATTTTCTATATGAGGCTATAGAAGTTTGCAATCCTTATGTCTAACTTAATACCCTGCACATTGTGATCCACAGGCTTGTATGTACACCTGTGTAGAACAGGGGCAATTGAACATCTGCACGAAGTTGTTGACCCTGTAAGTGACATGGGAAAACTTTTGTTCTTCCACTATCATTCATTCATCCTCAGTGAGTAATCAGTGGGTGCTGTGTTGTTGTATAAACTGTTATTATCTCCATTACAGGAGAGCTGTGACTACACCCAGTTTGTAGAGCATCCTCTACGCTGTGTGGTACTTGCTGCCCAGGTCTCGGCTGAAATGTGGCGCAGGAACGGCCTCTCGTTGGTGAGCCAGGTATAGATGTGTTGCATCATTTTCACTCTATACCCCCTCTTTTGTGTTTTCTGCGATCGGTTCTAATTGAATCAAATTTTGTTCCACATGACCAGGTGTATTACTATCAGGATGTGAAATGCAGGGATGAGATGTATGACAAGGACATTCTCATGCTTCAGGTTAGTGTCAATCAGTCACAGCGTTTTCCTCATGCTCTCACCTCTTCCCTTTTCATATACATCATTTGATTTATTCACCCCCCCCCCAAAATTGTTTACAGATAGCTGCTTCCAAAATGGACCCCAACCACTTCCTCATGCTGATCTTGTTGAGATTTGAGCTCTTTGATATCTTTAATGGAAGTTGTTCAAGCAAAGACCAGGTACGAAAGACCTCAATAATCATTCAGTGCCATCATTGTGATACTGTATGTTCTGCTAATCCATGAAATGCAATCCAATTTGCAGGAGGTCTTGAAACAATGGAATCGGCTGACAGAAGAGATGCTCTACCTCCTAATCGTCGTCGTCGGTAGGGTCATTGCCCTCTTTTCCAAAATATCAAACATTCTTTGTTACCTTCCACACTCAATCTTGGGTAGTTAGTCAGATATGGACACTGACAAGACTATAGTATTTATCTGATGTCTGATGTGTGTCCAGGTGAGCGCTATGTCCCAGGAATCAGTCAGGTGTCCAAGGAGGACGTGACAATGAGGGAGGTTATCCACCTGCTGTGCATTGAGCCCATGGCTCATAGTAGCCTGGTTAAAGGCCTGCCAGAGAACGTGAGATACATAATGCAACATCTTATACTTTTAATCTCTTCACATTCACTGGTGAAGAAACACTACAAACTAAACTAGTACAAAATGTTTTCTTTGTAGGAGAGCCATGAAACAGGCCTGGAGACTGTTATCCCCAAAGTTGCCACCTTCAAGTATGTAAAGACTGAGAAATGACTCACGAGTTTTATTTTGGGACTGAGTTTTATTTCTGTGAAATGTTTTATTCTGTTTGTTCTGCTTCCCTTCTCAGGAAACCGGGGGTATCAGGGCATGGCTTATATGAGGTGAAAAAAGAGTGTCTGGCAGAATTCAACCCTTTCTTCTACCACTATTCAAAATCTCAGCATAGCAAGGTATGACTAAGGCTTCACACCACTTTTAGATCTCATTGTTTTCCATTTGATAGGTGTGAGAGTGTGTTGAGACTCTGCTCAGTTCATTGCTTATCCTTTTGTTCTAGGCAGAGGATTTCCAGAAGAAGAGGAGAGCTCAGGAGGGTAACGATAAAGGTGACTGTCAACGCAACCTTCTACCCTCTACACAGGGCTCTGTTCACCATTTGTAATGACTCATATCTACTGCCTCTCCCTCTGTCTCCTTACTCAGCTCTGCGTCCTCCGGTGCCTCCAGCCTTCTGCCCAGGTTTCACCAGCATAGTGCGGATACTCTGCTGTGACATCCTCGTCCATGTCCTGAGACGAGTCCTGCAGAGAGCTGTGGAGGACCGGGCCACTCAGTGGACAGAAGCCATGATTCAAAGGGTACAAGCTACATTACTATTTTTCGTTTATTTTTTACTCTATCTATACCCTGCCCTAGACTCTCCTTACTCTTACTACCTGTAGTAACAAAATCTATGCCTTTCCGACCAGGCCCTGCACTTAATAGGTCAGGGATTGTTGGAGGAGAAGACTCAGCTTGAGGATAGCACTGTGGAGGAAGTGACCTTTGATTTCAGCGTCAAGGCACGCAGTGAGTGGGAGCCTATTCATTCATTCATTTTAACTAATGAGAAAGTCAACTGATAACACTTGCTCTTTTCCAGCCATCACATTCATACAGTTATATTCATACCTGGGAGCTGCCCATTACAACAACAGCCTTCTACCCGTTTGCCATGTTTCTCATCATGTCTTGGTCTCTAATAGACTGTTCATCACAGACATGGGAGTCTTTTTCTTATTGTTTGTGAAACAAATCTCCGGACTTCTGTTCTTTCAGGAATCGGTTCAGAATGTGGAAAATCTGTGTTCCACTTGTTGTCCAAGGTCAAGGCGCTTCCTTCCCTTGAAGCCCAGAAAGACATGGTCAAGTGGATTCTACAGGTGGGCTATTTAAGCAATTGATTGTCCTTCTATATATATATATATATATATACCATAGATATAGAGTACAGTCATTATCACCTTTTGTAGACTGGGTTATCTTCCAATCGCTATCAGCTTTTTATATTGATGTCTTTTATCTGCTAGATGTTTGAGATGGTCAAGTGCCTTAGAGAGAAGTCAAGTCCAACAGCCTCCATGAGCATGGATACAACCAAACCAGAAGAGGTAAAACAAGAGTACACTGAATCTGAACTATCCCTTGGTGTTTCATTTGTGCTGTTCAACTTTCATCAAGATACTTCACTGAATTAGGTCCATTACTCCTCCAGAATATTAAGTTATTGCATCCAAGATGGTGGTGGGCAGGATGCACTTTTTTTTGTTTTTGTTTTGTTTTTTGGCAAGGTCACAACCTACTTTTTGTTTTACATGTGCTCTGGCATAATATGACAATAAAGTTGAATTGAATTGAAAGAACCAACTCATCTACAGGACCCTGTATCACTTAGGCTTACACCTAGTTCACGCTAGTGCACCTGAAAATTTCAAACTACACTATTGGTCCCAGCAATCATGGGCTAATGCGACATCTGACCCTATTGTTTTCAAACGGCACTGCAGCTCAGAAGCCAAATTATATTATATATATATTATATTTCCTGTCTGCACTGAGAAGTCTTTCCCTCTGACTTGTTATTGGTTGTCCCAGACCGCCCAGGACAAAGAGAAAGCTGAGCGGAAGAGTAAGGCGGAGGCAGCCAAACTCCACAGGCAGAAGATCATGGCCCAGATGTCAGCGATGCAGAAGAACTTCATTGAGTCCAACAAGATGCTGTATGACAACATGCCAGAGAGCGGGGCACAGGGAGAACCCGTTACATCTATGGAGAGGTGAGAAGGAAAACTAAGAGGAAGAAGGTCCTTTTCCATAAAGTCTGCTCCTTTTCATTTCATCCATGAGTGTCTCAAGGTTTAAAGTGTTTGTTCCAAACTCAATGTGCCCTAGTGCATGAATGACTGTTGATCAGTGTACTGCTGTGTAAATCTAACAGCTTGTGAGAGTCATATTGGTTTGATTTATGCTTATTTCTCTCTCTTGTGTAGCTGTGCCATGGAGCAGAAGGAGCTGTGTGTAGCAGTCGGGCCTCACCGGGGGTCCACCCCGGCTGATAGGGAGGTGCTAACCTGCATCCTTTGCCAGGAGGAGCAAGAAGTGGCGGCCAAAGCTCCAGCCATGGTACTAACTGCCTGTGTCCAGAGGTCCACAGTGCTGACACAGTGCAGGGGAAAGACACTGACCTTCAAAGCAGACGGTCAGTCTCCATTCACTGATGGTTATCTAGCACATCTATTATTGGCAACTGCAAAGGTGTTTTGGAAAATCTCACCCATACCTCACCTATTCATACTGCATATCTCTTGAAGGGACAGCAACATCATACCCCCTCTTCATGCCACCGGAACTGGCAGTGGGCACCCACACTGGCAGCTGTGGCCACGTCATGCATGCTACATGCTGGCAGAAGTGAGTCACTACAGGAACAAATAATAGTGCTTCTAATGTGTGGTCTGTGGGAAGGCATGCTTGTTAATTTAAACTTCACTTCACATCATCATCTGTTTTGCAGGTATTTTGAGGCGATCCAGAATACCACCAGGAACCGGCTCCATGCTGAGCTGATCATTGACCTGGAAAACGGGGAGTACTTGTGTCCTCTCTGCAAGTCTCTGTGCAACACTGTGGTCCCTCTTATCCCACTGGAGCCACTCACACTCAACTAGTAAGTTACTCCACCTCTTTCAGGCCTAGCCACAGATGTATAGAGGTTATTTGAACGCTTGTGTCCTGTGTGCAGTGAGAACGCAGAGATAGTCGGACAGCACCTGACCCTGCCTCGCTGGATCCAGATCCTCTCTGCTAGAATTAAAGGACTGAAGTCTGTCGGTCAGGATCCTGGTAAGAACAGATACCGAGCCTCACTGTAAATGTAACTATGCACCACATTAAAAGTTCAACTGCATCTTGTTAATTTATCCATTTAGTTCAAGGAGTTCACCTAACCTAATCAGATATCAGTGTGCCTAATTATTGGTGATCAGCAAGTGACGATGCAGTGTGTGAGAATCATTTTCTCCCTTGCTGACTGCAACACAGAGAGCAATAGTGATGACGGGGAGACAGGGCTTTGTGGAGAGGGCCAGCCAGACTTTAGATCCATTCTCAGCTTTGGAGTACAAGAGCCGTGAGTGACACTCTCAACTAGTTCACATTTACTTATTATTACGTTTCCTGGAGCGCAGGAGTCTGACGTGTCTACTGTTGGGTCGTTTCAGGAGGAAGTTCTCAGACAGCATAGCAGAGATGCTGGTAGTGTGTGCCACCACGGTTCACAGGGTGGGACTGCAGACTGCACCCAATGAGCTTTGCCCATATGTGCCCATCATGGCCTGGAACACCTGTGCCTTCACCATCCAGGCCATAGGTGAGACTTGGGTTATTGTGTCTCTCTGTCCCTTGTTATTTTTCTAGATTTCCCGTTAAAATGTATTTCTGTATGGCTTCACAGAAAACATATTGCAGGAAGAGGAAAAGCCACTCTTCGGGTCCTTACAAAACAGACAGGTATCATGTACTGAACAGTTAACAGCCATTACTTAACTATATAACGTTTAGGGTTTAATTGTGTTTCAGGTATTGGTGTTGATTGTTTTGATTATTCTCCATTTCAGCTTGCAGGTCTGAAGGCAACTGTTCAGTTTTCAGCAGCCCAGAGACTCAAGAGCTCCCAGGCTGTCATCCAAAGGCACTTCACTGACATGTTGGGAGGTCCGTAGTCCATCTAAGCATACTTGGAATGTATCCTATTTATAAATCTATTTGGTTTGATGTTTGTGTAGTTATCTTGGTGGTTATACTTTTCATCTCTCTACTCAGTCTTGCTACCGGCCTTGAGCAGAGAGAACACCCCTCGTCTTCTGGAGGTGGACTTCTTCCATCTTCTGGTAGGTCTCCCATAATGCTAATGGCTCTGTTGAGTGGTGCACTGAACAAGTTCTTTGACTTTACTCTTGATTCTGTCATACAGTCATTTTAACAAATGTAATAAAAAAATACATTTAAAGTACATTTATTTGAAATAAGATAAGATTGTTAGAGCCCTTTGTAAATGAGGCATGTGTTTGTTTGTGTGTGTGTCTGTCTTGTTAGGTGGGGTTGGTGCTGTCTATTCCATCCCTGTACCAGGAAGAGGCAGTAGACCTGCAGCCATCTCCTGTCAGCTCTGCCTACAACCACCTGCATATCTTGCATCTAGTCACCATGGCTCACCTGCTGCAGGTCCTCCTCTCTTCTACAGGTACAACCAGAAACAACCCAGTTTAACTTGTCTGCTCATACTGTATTACTATATCTACCGATCACTTAACCACTGGGTGCTGTATAATCATATATTAGAGTTGTATGAAATGGATGACTATGATGATTAAAGAACGGCTTCCCTCCTGTGCAGATGTCCCTGCAGTGACAGGTGGAGAGGAGGGAGAGGAAGCGAGAGCAGCAGCGGAGCTCTATGCTACAGTGTCACAACACACTGGAGGGTACAAGCATTTTAGTATCTTTGTCAAAGTAGAGGAGTAAAATGTGAAATCTGCACCAGGTTTTAATAAGAGAGACCTGAGAACAGAAAACATTCATAAAAATGACGAGGCAATTAAATATCAGCCACACGTTCCAGCAGTCAGTCAGTAACACTCCTTCAGGACATCCATTATAAAAAGCAATCATAAGTATTGTTGAAAATTTGAGATATAATTTCTTTAAAATCATTGAGGGGGTTAAGAAATTCTAATTTCAAAATGCATCGCTGTCTGTTCCATTTTTCAGATGCAAAGTGGCAGAAATCAGAATGTGTGTGTGGAGTTTTTAAAACTAACTGGTCTGGTACCATAATTATATTAGTAAGTGGGGGATTTAGGTTTTGCTTGACAGATTGTTCTGTGCCTTGTTCATCAGGCTGAATTCAGATGTGTCCGGCAGCTCTGTGGCAGAAAGAGTGAAGAGAGGGATAACACCTTTCTTGCGCTGTGCTGCTCTCTTTTTCAATGGCCTTACAGGAGTACCCCCTCCAGAGGAGCTCTCCAGTACTGCAGGTAGCTCAACTCTTAATATTCTATAATTTCATTATATCACATAAGATTGATTCATGAATTCAAGCTCCTGTGTTTGAGTCTCAGTGAGATGATCTGGGTCCTTTATTGCAGGTACCTCTCAAGGACAGGTGGAGGCACTGTGCAGTTACTTGGCATTGCCCTCCAATGTGTTCCAGCTCTTCCAAGAGCACAGAGAGACTGTTACTCCGCTGCTACAGAGGTAGACCTCTTCATCACGATAATGTGACCCATGACCTCTATCATTGTAGATTTTTGAACGTAAAAAGGAGGACTTAATTATTTAATTCAAGGATTTAATTATCAAATTTTATCAATTTTAATGTGCAGTGACTGTATTAACTGATGATGTGCACCAGAGCTCAAGCTCAAACTGCTGCATATATTAAGAAGTCACGATTGATCGCAAAAGAATGATCAAAGTCAAATGTCTGTTTTTATCAAAGATAATGTCTGTTTTGGTAAATGTTTGGTTTACAGCCCAGCCCTAGGCCTCAGTACTGTTAAATGAGGAATATTTAGGTCTTGAATCTGTCATGGTTTAATATCTGTTGGACAGGAGAGTGGTATTGTTATGATGGTCTCCATTCCTTAGGTGGTGTGGGAGCCCGGCTATAACCAAAGTCCTGAAAGGCGAAATCCAGACAATCAGGTAGGCTTGTATTGTGTTCAGTATTAAGTTTGTTTAAATAATATAAATAAATAAATAAATGAATAAAATATCTCAAAATAATTGGTCAATATGCCTGCTCTTTCTGCAGATACCCCAGGAGAAGGAATCATTTGATTGAGCTTCCTGAGGATTACAGTGCTCTCCTCAATCAAGCCAGTCACTTTCAGTAAGTGGGGAATTGAATTCCTTTCATTCACCATCTTTCATTTGTCTTCCATAGACGTTCAAGACTCTTGTCTCTTTTGGTCTTTGTCCTCAGGTGCCCCACGTCTACAGACGACGAGAGGAAGCACCCCACCTTATGCCTGTTTTGTGGGACCATGCTGTGCTCTCAGAACAACTGCTGTGTGACCCAGCTGGATGGGGATGATGTGGGAGCTTGCACTGCCCATGCTGCCACCTGTGGTGCTGGAGTAGGCATGTTCCTCAGGTGGGTCGGAGTCAAAAGATTCTGTAGCTTAAAAATCAAGAGCATGATTTTTTCAGGTTTTCAGTTTTGCCTTCTTTCTGCTTTTTTGTGTTATTGATCGCATTCCTCAAAGATAGTGTTTTATTATCATGTCTTTAAACGTCAAAGTTGTATTCATTTCTCCATGTTGACAGGATAAGAGAGTGTGAGATCGTACTGACGGCCAGTAAGACTCGAGGAAGCACTTACCCTGCCCCTTACCTTGACGATTATGGGGAGACTGACCCTCAGCTTGGGTAAGAGTCTTATTCCGCTTGACTGAGCGGTGTTGTGCGTTGTGCATACTGTTTTTCTCTTTGTAAATTAGGTTAACTGGCCCTCATTTTGTTTTCATTCTGAGTGGTCTACGTAATTGAAAGACTGCGGACGCTGATTCACTGAGATTACATTGCATGGGCAAATTGCTGAATTCTTTGCTTCTCAGACTTTTGTCGTCTCTAAAAGAGTCATCATTTGCAAGCACACACTGCACTGTGTCTTTAAGACCAATCCTCTCAGGCCTGGCAGGGTTTGATGTCATCCAACAATGTGTGAAAGTTGGAAAGGAGATATTCTTGGATTCTCCCTTACTCACCTGACTTGCTGGCAACAATCTCTGTGTCTGGCTGCAATGATAACAGCCAGTCTGAATAGTGATCGCAAGTTTCTTTTGACCTCACATCACCTCTCAGCATCGCCAAAGATCTTATTTTCACTGCAGTCATTCAGATAGTTGATGTTCTGAAGTGTCAGTGAATCAGGCATCGCCCGTACAGACACAAAGTGGCTGTATTTCTCTGCTATTGCTATTATGTTCGTCCTCCTCACTATGCATGGTAAGTGAATAGGCTGGCGTTTTAATTGTGTCATATTTAATGTGCAGTGTGTGCTCTATGCCAGACAAACCCTTGATTGAATCGGGTTTGTGTTTTAATCCCTAGAAGGGGCAACCCACTGCACCTGTGCCCCGAGCGCTACAGGAAGCTGAACCAGCTGTGGCAGCAGCACTGCATCCTGGAGGAGATTGCCCGCAGCCTGGAGGTGGTCAACGTCATGTTTCCCTTTGCGTGGCAGATGTTGTGATGATTGCCCCAGTTGTTTTGGGTAGGCCCAGGGCATGAAGGGCACAGCCATAGAGCACAGTCTGCTGCAATGCTCCTGA
Organism: Gephyroberyx darwinii; assembly: GCA_900660455.1. Lineage (NCBI taxonomy): Eukaryota > Metazoa > Chordata > Actinopteri > Trachichthyiformes > Trachichthyidae > Gephyroberyx > Gephyroberyx darwinii. The sequence goes on along the minus strand of CABFOQ010014583.1, from coordinate 80,323 downwards.
GACACACATGCACATGTAAGCACACACACACACACATGCATGCACACACATACACAAAACCAGCTCTCCTCTCTGTGATCGAAGGAGCCCTGAACAGCCAATCCCTCCCAGATGAAACCCCAGCTGGACTCCAGGTAGCTGGGGCAGTTGAATGGGTGGAGGAAGAATAATAATAACTAAACCCAAGTCGCCTTGTTTTATTTTGATTGTGTGCTGTGAAAATGAGTTTCTCCTAGAGTAATATTATTTCCAAAGAGGCTCATTGAAATAAAGACAAACATCAGATACACACCAACATGTTTCTGTTATCAGCTTATGTATGTGTTGTCTCTCCTAGGTAATGCTGTGAATTTTCTGCAGTCTCTCTCTTGTGTTCGAAACTATTATTTGACATAAATTATGGTGTTAAACTCTGCTTTTGGACTTAGCAGATTAGAGGAGACATTCTTTTGGAAATGTTTTGGGGATGGGCAAGGGATCATACTTGTTTTTATTTTTGCGCATTCATTTTTTTAGTTGATGGTCCAAACGGCAGAGCCACATGCTGCTGACCATCACCCTCATTCAATTCTATATATTAAACATTTATATAAAATACTTAGTTATATTCATAAATAATTCAGTACTTTGCTGTAAGAATGGTACACCTTGTTTAGTGAAATATTGTCTTAAGATCGATATGCATTTAATGATAGGTGGCCATTTTGTCACCAGGGGTTTGCTGAATGTCAGCCATATATCGGTATTTCATCAGTATGGTTACAAGTACTCTCTGAACTTCAATTGAAAGGCAACACAAAAAATAACATCTGTCCTCCTATGTATGACGTTGTGAGATGTCCTCTTATGAAAGAGGCCGGCCAGATTAATTCTTTAGATGTTTATGAGCATAATGTCTTAAAAACTTATTTAAGGGACCACTGCTACACATGGCTTATTATAGTAACATTTCAACATGCATATAGTGTTTTACTATGCTTGGATACAGTACCACCAGAAACGGCTCTGTAGCTGTCTAACTATTAACATACTCTACACAAGTTGAATTTAACAATTAAATCACAATTTCATTATTCTATTTAAGACAAACGTACATTTATTGAAGAAAGGTCGTATATCTCAATTACTCCGATCACAATTGTACACCGATGTTTTCAGAAAAATAAAATTGTGTCCGTATTTTATTTCTTCCTTTTGCGTTGCTTGATAGTGCTATATGACTTCCAGGCTGTTGAAATAAAGATACTAGCCTATCTACAGATGACCGGTTCCTGTGCCCTGAGTCAATCTGAGTACGTTATTGTGACCTTCACCATATTTCTGGCTCAATAATGGACGGCCATGTTTCTGCATTCCCTGACAGTACAATGAAATAAAGTGTCACTCTTCCTCACGGTATTGTTTTGTCTAGAAACAGGGTTGTGTGGTATTTGTAGTCCTTAGTAGAACTCAGCTGTACGTCTCCTGTTCCCCTTTCTTCCAAGAGGCTGTTTATCGCCTGACTGGAGGTGATTTGTGAAGGATGAACTTTATTATGTCTGACTCCCAGACGACACCGGTCCATTTCTAGCATTCTGCCTATAAACAACATTCACACACTTTGAATTGTACAACATATTTATTACAACGCGTTCATGTCTCATAGCCAGAACTTGACTAGACGCAATGTAATAATTTAGCAACTTCCATCTTCCATTTTTAATGAAGTGTCCGTTTGTTGCCAAATGCTGAAACCATAATTTGCGATCTCATTTACCATTTACTCCATAGTTTCTGAGAAGAAATGCAGAAACGTTTTAGTTTATACCCTGAATTCTTCTGACCAAACTTGACCCTGCTTCGAGCCAATTTGTTGAAGGCTTTATCATTCAAATAAAGTAAGACACAGTAGCCTAGTTTGCAATGCTCTGGTCTATAACCCTCACAAAACAAAACTGACACTGACAGACAATGCCCTAAGGTTTACTCTTTACAGTACTGTGTACAGATTTTTGTTTGCTCATCCCAGCAAAGATGACAGGTGTTTTCATTAGACCATGGTAGCATTGCTGAGGCACATGAGATGTGTTGTGGAGGGGATTGTTAAATTGTAGAGAATGTTTTTGTGTTATTAATAACCAGTCATGGATTTCTGCCTAGTTTACTGGAAAACAAATTGTGGGTGTGCAACTTCTATTCTTCACTCAGTTCTATTTATCATACAGGTAAAAAACTGGATAGATAAGGGCTGCTGTTTTTTCAAGTGCATTTTGATTCTAGCATTGCAACTGACAGAGTCCTTAATGCTTAAAGACTCCTGTTGTGGAATTGCATGATACACTTTTATAGGCAATAACATATCATTTGTAAACAAGGCATTATATGCATTTTGGAAGAGATGCACCCTGCCATAGAGCCACAATGATGCAGTGGTAGTATACGCTTGCTAATCACTCATTGACAGAAATTGATGGAATTCTCTTATGGAAATATGGACACATTGTATACCACACAGCATATTTCAGTTTCTCCAGATAGTAACACCTGTATGGATATAACTAGACTTTTGATTGAATTCCATAAAAACAGCTCATGAAGTAGCCTGGATAAACAGTGAAACCCCTTATTGGCCATCAAGGGTGCTGTAGACTGACGTCTTTGAGGGCCTTTGTTATCTGAGAAGAGATCAACTGGCTACAGGTATTTGCTTTGGTGGCACATTGTCTGGCCCATAGTGGGCTGTGGAAGTGGAAGGGACGTTGATGTTGGGGTCTCCGTTGTTGGCTGTGTCTATCTGGTTGCACTTGCCAAGGCTCTTGATGATGTTCAGGTTGCTGCGGGCTGTTTCTACAAAGCTGTTCTCCAGGAGCCAGCCATCAGACTCAGAGTTGGGGTCCCCCTGTCTCAGCACATTTTCCAGGGAGGTCTGGAGGTAACGCACCCCCGTCAACACTGACAGCTAAAAACAGAGACACACATCACCAAGAGGATCACAAGAATACATTAAAAAGAATTACACAAACAGTAAGCAAGTTGAATTTTGTTTGCTTCTTTGATTATATTTGATATATATTATATTTGATTATGTGTAGGCCTAGTTAAAGTATCTTTCTGACATACAGTAGCTGCAGCTCTGATAGCTATCTTTGGGACAGTGACATGTAATTAAGTAGAGGACAATGGGAGAGTCCAGTCCAAGCGCTGAATGGATAACCCAGAGATAATATGACAATAGATTTAGTCAGGGATTAGTCGGTGTGGAAAGTGAATGAGCAATACCAGCGATCAGTCAAAGGGTGGCGTGATGATAACTTCCTTCCCAAATCATTTAGTGTTGAGTCTCTAAATCTCATTTTTTGCCTCAATGCTAAACTTGCTGACTTGTTAAGATGTTAAGATAATTCTTTTTGGAGTATGCTCTTACACTTGACCACTGAAGACTACTCTAGTCACCAACATGTCTTTGTGTTTCTGTGTGCTGACCTCAAAGAGCCAGGTGATGAGGACGGTGAGGCCAATGGACTGCATAATGTGGGTGTAGTACTCCAGCAGTGCCTGGCGGCACCCTTTCTTCCACAGGTTTAGCTCCTCTGTCTGGTAGTCATAGTTGAAGTGGGCAGAGTTGTTGGTAATCTGCTGCTGGATGCAGGGCCGGGGGGAGTTGATATTGCAGCAGCTGAAGGGGACCTCATCTATCAGGTACTTGCCCTCCACATTACTCCTTAATCGGCTACAGATCAGGAGGAAGAAGAAGAGAAAGAGACAAATTCAGGAGAGGTTCATAGAGCTTTTGACCAATTTAAATATCCCATTCCGATATATAGCTGGGTGTCCTGACTCTATAAACTGGGCAGTGTGTACTTACTCTGCCACCTCTTTTCGGGACGTGTCCAGGTAGCGGTTGCTGACCCACTGGATTTGGAACCAGTCTTTAAAGCCGGTGTTGCCACAGCAGTGGAAGTCTATCTGCAGCAAGTCCACCGTGCGCTTCAAGAAGCAGCGTCCTGGTGTGTCCGTGTCCTTATAGAACCTCATGGCCTCTGTCAGCCCCAAGGTCAGAGACTCCTCCAGCTCACTGCGCATGCCGTAACACATCAATGCCCCCACCAGCACACAGAAGGTGAAGAAGAAAGTGCATATAATGTAGGGTAGCATGATTAGCTTCCAGCGCAAGAACTTGGTAGTGTCCACACAGTCATAGCAGATCTTCCCGCCCAGGATGTTGATGCCACAGGCCATGAGGCCCACAGCAATCAGCATGTTGGGGACATACTGGATGTCCCTCTCAGCCATCAGCTCCCAACGCTTGTTGATCTCCACCTTGAGGAAGAGCCCCAGGCTGAACAAGATGATCCCTGTCACCACCGAGATCCAGTTCAAGATCCACAACACCTGGGCCAGCTTGTCCCTCTTGGTCTTGGTGAACTTCACTCTTAAGACCGCCATCTTAGATCTCTTCTCTTAGCTTTTTCAATGTCCAGGTTGGATGTTGGATCAAGGGTGGGATATAGGTAGATCAGGTGAGAGGAACAGGTTATCCTCCAGGGGGTATGGGGGGGCCGAGGTGGGGGGGGTAGGTTATGCGGTTCTCTGACAGTCCTCTCATAAGCAGCTTAGTCTGGTAGTCATGATCAATATCTTGTGGATACGGCATTATGGTTACTGGGAGACCAGTGGGGACAGTATGAAAAACAACTTCCCCACATACCCTGATATAACAGCACAATTTCTTAAATGGAAATCAACACAAAATGCAGACATAGACACATGAGGAGTCGATTTACTAGCAGAAAACAATCAATGAATGAGACATGAATGAGAATGCATTGATAAGATATCAAGAGATTACAAAAAAACTGAATATTGCCTTTTAAATACAGTGCCCTTTCTGTCTGGACAGAGTTCACTGAGAGAAAACTTGAGAATTAGTTGACCCACTGAAACTATAACACTTCATTAGAAGATGAGTAGTCCACTGTGCTTACCTCAGCCCGGGTGGCATTCACATGAGCAAGCTGAGGTCATTCTCTCTTTTTAGGACTTTTTTCTGACATCCTCGGGTTTAGTCTTGAGGGAGAATAGTAGTCGTAGTGACACAGAGAGTATGCAGACAGCCAGAGCAGCATCAGAGTGAGACCGGTGGCCAAGTCCTGACCCTCCTCCTAATCCCCTTTAATCATTAATCAGCCCTGGGCTCCACGGGGGATTTGGACCCACCTTCTGCCACCTACGCAAATCTGACTGTACCGGCACTGATAATGTAATGGCTGACAGCCATTGTGTGTGTGCGCATGTTTGTAAGTACATACATGTGTGCATGAAAATGTGTTCCTGTGTCAAAAATAAAAGCAATATAAAAAAGCCTACACCTCCAATTGGACATTTTGAAAAGTGATATATAGCCTATTCATAATATCCTACAACATCCATGTGAGTGTTTTAATCAAATCAATTTAGGATGTTAAATAAATATTTTTTTTATACAAAGCAGGTACAAAGAATGAAAGTATTATCAAATCAGAAGGCAAAAATGTGCTGCCATCTAGTGGTTATCTTGAATATGACACATAAGTAATCTGAAGAAGTAAATAGGTCAAATAGAGGGTCATGACGATCAAAAAAAGTTATAAACACGCCCAGTTGATTTTCACCAACTGCACCTCCTCCCACCACCTCATCTCCTGCTGGATTGTTTCCATTGTATGTCTCTGTCACCCTCCCTTTCTCTTTAACGCTACTTTCACCCTGATACACGTACACACACATCCACACACTCACACGTACTCACAACCACGCAGCAAATCAGCCAATGAAATGTTAACTGAGAGTGAGATTAGTGGATTACTTAGAACTAAAGTAGCTTGTGTAAGAAGAAAACCCTACTGCAGCCACCGGACCAATCAGCAACACACAAGGCAGACAGCAATACATAGCGCTCATCCCTGGGCAGATACAGAGTGAAGTATAACTGGGCCACTGGACAACTACACCACCGAATCACTGCACCAAGTAAGTACTGGAGCTCCAAACAGTTTCTTTTAAATTTGTTTATGGATGTTCTTCACCATAATGACCACCATGCTTTAATTTGCTCTTGTACAATCCACTGTTCTAATTATGGATATCATGATTGTAGGGAAAGTTTTCTCTCAACAAGTTACGTAGCTACTCTCGGAGACTCTCGGTATATAATATTGGTTACAGTCAAAATGTAGTACTTAAACTAAACCATGATAGTATACACATATTGTCTTCTGCTATAGATTTAAAATGAACTGAAGGTATCAGTATTTATGTTCAGTAATGGTCCATTAAAAATATAAAAGTATTGACCTAATGTGGACAGGCGTCACTGGCCTGTGTGTGTTGCTGTGTCTTGGTGTTAAGCCCATGGTCTGCAAAGGTGTAGCAGGTCAGGCATCATGCTGGATACAGAGGGCCAGTGGTCCAAGGCATTGGCCAACAACAGCATCAGGGTCATCATCCGCTGGCTACAGAGCCTTACAGTTGAAGGTAGGAGCATTTGTATGGCAATGTAAAACTATGGTGAATATAAGCTCAGACACCCATCTATGACATCTGTGTTGTTTGGTTTTGTAAGATCTCTATTCTAATAATGCCTTGCTGTAGGTGATGCTGATGTGGAGGACAACCTAGCTACTTTCAGTTGCTGGGTGCAGAGAACTTCCGAGTTTGCTAAAAAGGAGTTACTAACCCTGTGTAAGTAGATGTCCCTATAGATGTCAATGTATTAACCAACTGGTAAATAGCATTTTCAAAATATATCAATGCCTGTTTCTCCTCTTTACTTTTTAAAGTTTTCCTTATCTCTGCTTGCCTCTTGCTTATTCCTCCAGGCTTCAGCCGCTGCCAGGGCCTGTGGATGTTTCTGGACCAGAGCTCCTTCACCAGGGTGCACTTGCTGCTCCAGAGGTTGAGGAACCTGCTCACCTTGGCCCAGTGGGGGAGGAGGCAGCTCAGCTCAGCCCACCTCTGGCATGGTACACACCTCAGGACACACATACCATATGACTGGAACAGCACGATGGTTGGGCTGATAGAGAACATAATGTCACTTAAAAGTCTTTTTCGTGTAGGTGTGGGGGTCCCATGTGTTGTATGCAGGGAGATATGTGGGACCTCAGAAACAGAACGTGGGTGCTGGAATCGAGAGCATAGGGCTCTAAAGCAACACATCTGGCTGGGCCGGCTGGTGCAATGGTGGGGCACCAGCGGGCTCCTGCCCAAGTACCCAGGTACAGATATCATCACACACCATTATTTTGACACTATCCAGTGTCAAACCTAGGGATCTGGTTAACAGTGCCGAATGTATTCTCTTTCAGAGGCTCACGAGGTGAAGCGCATCTCTCAGATGTGGAGGGAAATGGATCACAGCCACCGGAAGACTTGTCTAGAAACACCTGGGTAACTCTTCAATCACGTCATTTGATGCTGTGGATTTCACAGTCAATCTACCGATTCGCCTCCCTTTGAATGCTTAATTTCCTTTCCACGTCTCCCATTTTCTTTGCTTTCATTTGATTAGATGGGAGGAAAGTGGAATGGAAAGGTGGAGTTCTTTCATACAGGGTATGGTGGCTCAGCTGGACAAACAGCATGGGTGTATTTGGACTTCTGAAGACTACACAGACCAGTGCTATCCTCCTCCTAATCTGCAGGCCCTGCTGAAGCTTGTGCTGGTGCCTCGTATTGACAACATGTCTGTCCAGGCTATTGTATCCATCCATACACAACATTAATAAAGCTTTCTGTAGAGCATATATCCAGTGCATTCTATTCTATTCTATTCTATTCTATTCTATTCTATTCTATTCAGGTTATATAGTTCTTAACCTATATGTGTCACAGCTCATGTACTTTGTTCTGGACATGGCCAATTTTCTGCAGTGCAAAGATGACCTCCTGCAGTCTTTCTGCCAGGCCTTCACAATTCCCTCCAGCTTCTCCCAACAAATAAGGGCCTTCTGGATGCTTGACCATGGCCATGTCAAGGTATATTGCGATAAGATAACCATGAAGCAAGTCATTGATAAACTGTGCATGTCCAAATTGGCTGTGGTAGTGAGATTTAAGGGACAGTTGATGGCCCTTTTGATTGTTTCATCTTTCATGATCTTGAGCCTGCGACCATAACCCTACTGCTCTGCAGATGGCACCTCATAGTGCTACTTAGTACAGGATGTGAACGCTTTATGTACCTCTCTTTCAGGAGAGGAAACATTTTCATGGTGTCTTAACATGATAATGTATAACAATGGATTGTGCAATGTCATAAATACCAGTCAATACAAACATAAAAAGGATGTGATATGTCTACATCCTATCCAGGCCTCCATGGAACTGTTACTGAGTCCCAGGGCTGCTGCACCCTGGCTCTCCTGGCAGCATCGTTGTATCATCCACAGCCTGCTAACAAGGAAGCAGCCTCGCATGGCGTTAAGGTACCTCTACTGGTCCAGACCTGCCATGGAGAGCCTTCAGGATGTTAAGCTGTGTGCTGATGTCCTCCTTCAAAACAGGTAAATTCTGATGTACTAATGACATACTAGTAATATGATAGATTCTTTAAGATTGTTGAGTCAGTCACAGTGTAATTGACTCATTGTGTGAGTTGCTTTGGCCTTCAGTTGTGTGTCTGAAGCTTGGGCCCTGCTGAGGAAAGGTCACACAGAAAGTGATGACATGGTCATGTACTTCCTCCAGACTTGTAAGGGACTTGGTCTGAGTGCAGAGGCTTTACAGTGCATGCCCGCAGGATACAATGTGGGTGAATTCTTTGAAATACACATACAGTATAACATGCATACTGCAGATATAGAGAAATTACATTTAATGTTAAAAATCTTTATCAGGATGAAGATGGTAATGCTCATGAGGCTAACAGTGGGATTGAGAGTGTTCTTCAACCCACGAGGAAGCAGCGGTCAGTTGAAAACAAAGGTATGGAGGTGTGGATATACAATAGTACCAGGACAAAATCGATTACATTATATTTAATCATGAGATTTCAATCCCACAGGCTGTTTAGCAGGAAGACCACCCTGTCCGTTATCTGCCCAGCTGTATCAGGCTCAGAGAATGAAAACACTGTCCTCAGAAGAACTGGTCAAACTACTCAGAAAGGCTGTGACGGAACTGAGAAAGTCACATCCCAGGATAAGGTATTGTTCTTCCACCTGAAAGTTACTGTAATGTGCTGCTGCAGTCTTGGCCAGGACTGCCTTGAAATGAGGTCATAGATGTCAGTGAGGACTAGCCTGGATAAACAGACGATGAATAATGTTGAATTATGTACAGTACCCAAGTGATCCCTACAATGGCATGTGGCACACCTACATGTAAAGGTAGAATAAACATCCCAGATACATTAGCAGAGTGTTTCTCTACGTTCTTTATCCCAGCGAGGTGGTGTGGCCAGAGCACCGGGAGAAAAAACGCAGCGAGGTGTTTGTGTCGACCCAGGCTCTGCGACATCTCCTCCCCAGCCCCTCCCCTGTGGACATGGCTG
>CABFOQ010014583.1:36117-59842 GCA_900660455.1 Gephyroberyx darwinii | reverse complement strand
CCGGTGTCGTCTCATACGCTACACACCCAAAGAAAACAAGACCAATCTTTTTTTTCAGCAACAATTTTGCCTGGTAAATCAGCATCTAGTCTTCCCAATTTGAATTGTAATGTGATTCTCCCCTTCCTCCTCCTCCTCCTCCTCCTCCTCCTCCTCCTGACCCAACAAGGACAACACCTGGCAAGAGGCTGTTGTTGGAGGATTTTATGAGTTACCAATTTTAAGTGTAGACTTGTCACACACACTGTGCTCTCAGTGCTCCAAACATTGTTATAAACTGGGTGTGAGTAAGAGACTAAAGTACATACAGCACAATAGGCGACAATGTTAAAGTAATAAAAGTCAAGATTGACTTTGTGAGGTTGTGATGCTTTCTCACAGTGCTTTTTCACACACAGAATGACAAACCCTCTTTGCAGACAGACAGTGCAGTGCAGTTGACTTGCTCATGCATCAGAAGAATTTAGTGATTTTGAACACGTTTTCAGACAGACTTACCACCTAAACAGTCATAGTATGGAATGTCTGTGAAGTCGACAGAAAAGAGGCCAGTCATTCGACAAGGGCGAACATCTCTGATGTACAGCGGCTACAACTGGCTGCAGTGCCTTCAAAAACACTATTATCTCTCTGGAACAGACTCCATGCATGAAGAGTAAATCACTTGCTCATGTTTGGACTTTCTCCGCATTACATGAAATACTACAGATTCCCCAAAGGTCAGTATCTTTTAATGCATTTTGTTCATGCTCTTTTACTGCTAAGTGCAAGGCAGGCCCCTCTGCAAGCCGGATTAACCGATTTAGAGATAAAAATTAACTAGCTAACTTAAATTCACACAGTTACTGTATGAATGCATTTACTTAGAAATGTGCTTCATATATCCATATGATTTATGTTAGCTATGCTCAGACCTTGGTTAAGGTGTCTGTGCACCAGAGGGCAGCACTCTGGCTACAACTCAACTTTCCTTTCCCATGTGAACCGAACTGAACAGGCTGCCAAACTGCCAAACTAAGACCGTAAGGTCATGAGGCCAGCTATGTGTTTTCTGTCATGTTGTCTCACCGTGTACAGTGGTCTCTGGCTCCCTGAATCGAACCCTCCGCTCGCCTTTCCGTCTATGGGTGGGTTCTGTGTCTGACCCACAGCTGGGACTTGGCCTCTTCAGTATGGAGGTGGGACCTTTACCATTGGTTACCTTGATAGAGGATCAGGTACAGTTTGGGATGAGTATACTCAAAACTAATTCTGAAGAGATTTGAAGACAAAAAACAAAACAAAAAAAACAAACAAGCATTTAAAAGGCACAGATCTTTTACACATAGTCAAACAAGCTGCTCATATCCATAGTAAAATTGCTGAAGATGCCTGCAGATATTCCCCTCCCTCTGTAGATTAAAGTATTACCTTAGGTTTTGGTGTGTCCTCCTGTTGGTGGTGGGTATCTTTTCTATGGCGGACCTCTGAGTGTTTCTCCCGGTGGGAATGAGGAAGACAGTTGACGGTGTCTCTGACGGACTCCGCAGCAGCAAACCGCTTGGACAGTGCGGACACACACTGACCCAGGGAGTCTAGCAAGGGAACCATGAGCAGATACATGAGGAGGAACCTAGCACCGCCTCACACTGAAAACCACTGGAGTCTGCTCAAGAGACAAATGAAGTGAAGTTTAAACATGCAAAGCAGGACAAACGTTTCAGAGGTTAACTCTGTCATTCCCACGCAGAGCTCAGTAACTACAAGTTCAACCCCATAATGCAACAGGGGTCAAAAGCCATTACAGAATCAACAAGCAGGCAACAATGCATGAACTATATTTACAAGTTGTCAATATATTGATTTATTTACACATCTTGCAGCTTGATTTCATCTCAAGTGTCCTCTCAGATTGTATGCTCACCACACATCTTTAGCCCAGTTGATACTTGAATCTTTGAATGTTCATTTGGACCTTTAGCAATGCGAGTTTGGGTTCAGGGCCTGTGACGACGTCACAGCATGGAATTAATATCTAATGGGCATCGACTAGAGGAGGAGAGCTGTGAACACCTAATCAGCCCTATCGCAGCCTTTCTAGGTCAAAGAGGATTTTGTTGTGTACAATACGAAATGACGGTCAAAAAAGTCCAGAGAGACACACGTGGCAGCGACTACCATGTGACCTGATATTGCAACAACAACAACAGTATGTCCTCGCTTCAACTGCTGTTTGACCTTTCACTTTTTTAATCTCAGCTGGCATGGTTGAAGAAGGTTATCTGACATAGAACAAAGAATGTTGTAAACCCTTCCTCTTTGCCTAAGCACTCTTACTTAACAGGGCCTGCTCTGTACTGCTGCCTTTGAAAGCTGACTCACCAACAAAGGTACCTCTACTTATTGCTTTTTGTTTTTTTTCCCAGCAGACCAGTCTTCACAAAAGAGCCCGGTTTCAGAAAAAGGATGAGAATGTTGCTTCCTTTGAATGCAAGACCAGCATGGGTACAACAAAACAGCGGCCTCAAACTGTCAAAGTCACAAAGCCACTTTTCTTTTTGGCTCTATATAAAACCACTCTCGTGTCCAACAGTACGGCAAGTGTGTTTATTAATTTAACATTTCATGAGTTGACATTTTTATAAAGGCTAACTGGAGTGCTTTACGCCAGTTGCACACTGTACTGTGTGCTCTCTGAAGTGGAGCGGTTAACTTGTTCTAGTTCTCGGGCCCAACACTGCTGTTCCGGTCTAGTCGTGCCTCCGGAGACAGCCTCATGTAAACTTGGCAGCAAGGGCTCTTCTCTCACTCCTCAGACAGTGTTAACAATGGTATATTATCCACGGTTGAGAGGGGTGTTCCCAACTGGCTGTTAAATGTTGTTGTCTGAATCACACAGCAATGTTTGTTTTCACAGACTCTTAATCCACATAAGTCCTTGTACAGTTGTAGTAACATCACTTCAGGGTGGCAGTAGTGTTTCCTATGCCACTCTATGCCATTCATCCTGTGTGAGTGTTTACCTGAATATTCAGTCTTGCCAATCTCAGCATAGACGGTGGCCAGGAGCTCCAGACTCCTGGCTGTAATTGGGTGGTCGTTACCAAAGGCCCTCTGGTGGATCTTAGTGGCCTGAAAGACATTAAAAGAGACTGGAGGTTTAAACCTAGTGTAAGAGTGCCATTAAATGTTTATTTAAAGAAATCAGAAGAAGGGTTAGGACAAACAGAAGGAAACATACATACCTTACCACTGTATTCTAAAGCAAGATGAGGTCTGAAAGGAAAAGAAGACGGCACCATTAAGCAAATATGGTTGATTTCCTGTTCGTTCTGTGTGGTCGTGTGAAGTCAAAACATTTGATACCTGCTGAAAAGAAAAGCAGTCTCTTTAAAAAGGGCTCAATTTGGGTTAGCTGATGAAATCTATCTCTGCTCTGGCATTCTTGTTCAATTTGAACACATAAATAAGTCTTTTCAGAGAGGATAACAATGGCTGACTTTAATCAAGCTTAGTGGGCCATGCTGCATTGTCAGGTGAGCGTATCTGTTTCGGTGTTAGGAGCAGAGCGGCATGACAAATCTAACCATGCGTATGCTGTGATTAGAGACGGCAGGGTCGCTAGGCCTGCCTTATGGAAGAAGTGGAAACCTTCCATTTCTGCCAGCACTGTCTGCCCCTGTCTTGTCTCCAGGGTGAATTTCAGAAGGCATGGTGCTCACAGGTTGGTTTACGGGGCTGTGCCCTTAAACTACGCTTCCCTTTAGTGCTAAGCTAGGTGAACTTAATGTGGCACATTTAGGATCTGCCAGCTGTTCGCTCATATCTGCCTGCAATGCCAGAGAAGGATATTCATCACCCTCACGCCCTCACGTGTGCCTATAGATGTAGAGCAAGCTCTGTTTAGTGTGACAGATGTCAGCATCACTGTTCCAAAGCCACACTTCCTTTCAATTAGTAATGGCCAGGTGTCGGTTTGCACTGCTTTAGAAGGTCCTCAAGGGACATCTGATCACCAAAGACAGAAAAAGCCCTTCACCAGCCCAAAGGACTTCCTACGACATTGCTGAAAGATTCAGGAGGCATTACAACTTCCTGCCTACAAGAGAGATGGGGTTGAGGCTGATGGTGGGGGCAATGAGGGCTTTGGGGGCATTAGCAAAGACTGATGTCCTAAATAAAGAAACCAAAAGCAATTTATGCCTTTTGTTTCATATTTTGTACCAGAATTTTTAAACATTATTCAGTGGGCAAGTTTCTGATGTCTAAGATAAAAGATCAAAGAGCAGAATCAAATTCCTGCTTGTCCTTATTTACCCAGAAACCCAAGCCTCTGGGTACAGTCATACACAATCAGTACCATCTCATTCAAGTTTAACTAAGCTCCTGGCGTTAATGAACCACCATGCACAGCCCTCCACCTATCCCTCCACCTTCCAACCTTCTACCCTCCGCCACCCTCACAGGCAATCAGGTTAAATGGCCTAATCCCAACAATGACAACAGAGGCATAGAAAATGTGTGCATGCTATAGCCTAACAAAGTACTCCTGCAACAGGAGACACCAGATCCAGTTAAGGTGTTCCTCTGGTAACACTCAAAACTCACGTAGGGTATGGTGTCTCTTTTCTCCACATCTATATGGAAAATCCACTCTGCCTTGGTGTCCAAGAGGAAAATACTCGGTGCTACAGTTTATTTAGTGTGATAAAATCCACAAAGGTGTGTGGCTTTACATGTGTGTGTCTGTTTGAGTGTGCAATTGTACATGTGCGTGCATACATGCGTGCCTGTGTGTTGTGGTTTTAAGTTCATTCCTGTAACCTCAACCATCTTTCACAAAGAACCTAACGGGAAGAACAACAATGACTCTGTTCAATTAATGGCCCATGACACATGACTAAAATATGAACTTTCTACTCAAACATTGCTATTTAAAATTTAAAATAGTCCCTAACCTCCTAACAGCATTCATTTCAATAATCTTGAAGTATGTTATTTCTCTAAAATGTAATTCAGTCTAATATTGAAAACCAAGATAATTAAATAAAAGCAGTACTATCTGTCATTTCACACTGAAAAAAACTATTAACAGAAAGTAAAACGTTATATATTCTATGTTCTGTTCCAACAGACAATAGTCATCAGAATCAGCACCACATTTCCATTCAGCTTTTAAAGCTTTGATATGACGAATGACCAAACACCACACCGTCAGCATGCAACTGAAGACAGCATAAACAAAACTGACAGACATACAACATACATTAAATACACAACAACGGTAAAAGAGGCAGCTTCTGGAGCTCTATTGCTGTATGTAGTTGGACCTACCGTTTGCTCATGATGCAGAGCTGGGCCAGCCGTTCAAGGTGCTGTGCCTGGGAGGCCTGGTCCGATAGTTCCTCTGGGGTGGCCCATCCTGCTGAGCCCAACATAGCCTCCTCCTGAGGCCCTGTTACACAAACACAGGGCATGGAATCACAGTCAGCCTGCCAATAAACCTCTCAGTCAATCCCTCTGTCTCTCCTTCTGCTCCTTTCTCTGCCTCACTCTTCACTATCCCTTGCTCTCTTTATCTCTCTGCAAAGTTTAAAAATAAAATCCAAAAAGCCTGGAGATCTGGCTATCTGCCTGTCTGCCTGTCTGGCAGAGCGGTGGACTATGGGGATGCAAGTGGAGTCTGAACAGTAGACTGAAGCCAACTGGAGACTGGAGACAAGAGAGCAGAGATAAGGGCAGGGGAGAGAGGATATGGGAGTCAAACAACACACTCACCACGCCCACTTGAACAGTGAGTCTAACACAAATAGACATAGAAACAGAAACACACACACACACACACACACACACACACACACACACACCCACACCCACACACACACACGCACACACACATCAAAACCACACAACATATGCTGAGTCAGCACACATAAGAACACAATGACATACTGAAAACACACACACCTGCACACACAGACTTGACACTTGAGATGAGTTTGTCTTCTAATCCCTGCAAGTAGCAAATTAATCACAAATCATAGTAAAAGAAAAAGATTTGATTTGTAAAAGGTTTGTATTACAGAAAACACTAAATGAAAACTGACGGATCGGATGTGGAGAAATACGGAAATGGGCAGACGTTTGACAAAGATTCTAGGGAGCAAGCGAGCGTTCGGACTGCTGCTGGTGCCAGCACTTCCCCAGGAGAAGCCCAGTGTTCAAATCAAGTGTGTGCTGAATCAGGGGCTTCAGTATTCCATGGCGCCATACACTTCCTAATGAGATAATGCCAAGTGCGGCCATTTGTCTTCTACTATGTCTGTCCCCTAACTCCTCCATTCTGCCCACGCAAGACTGGGCTGCTGCCTCAGCAGCAGACAGAGAGGAAGAGGCAGAAGGCTGGAGCAGCAGCAGCAGCAGGTGATGAATGACCGGCCCCTGCTGTGAATACTCGCTCAGAGCTCCACCAGGTTTATTGCAAATAAAGACGGACCGAGGTCAAATGGATCATTATCTCCTATTTGCTTGGTGACTAAAAGCATGGACTTCCAGAGTGTTACAGAAACACATTTTGTAATAAACTATAGGTTCAATGTTGATGCATATTTGGATGTCGCTTTTTAACCTTTGTTAGTGAAGTTTTGCTAAGCAAGCAATCTTTTTCAGCGATGCTCTAGGTCAGTATTTATACAGTTACACATATTGGACAGCTGCCCACTACAACCACAGTCTTCCATTGTTGGACATTGAGCAGCTTCACTGGATCAATTGGGGATTAGGTGTCCTGCTAAAAATGGATGAACCATAAAATCAGATTCTACACACTCTTTTTTTCACTTTTTTTCTACTTACCAAAACACAGAGTCATGCAGAGTCAAATGATATGACCTATCCTGAGCTAAATGACATGTATGAACTGTATGTTCCCAGAAGCATCCATTATCATGGCAACAGTGAAAGTGTACTTGCCCGTGCTCCCCTGGAGAGCAGTGAGCTCGATCAGTGCCACCTCGTAGAACATCTTTTCAGCCTGGATGAACTGAAGGGCCTTCCCATCTGTTTATATGAGTGAAGGATCAGTCTCAGTTGTCAACAGGATTATTCAGTTGTTGAAGTTAAAAACAGCCTTGTTGCCAGGCTCAACTAAAATGTTTTTCATTTTTCCACCTCTTGAACATGACCTCAGGCCCAAAGACAATGTGCAGCATTTGCTGCAGAGGCCTGGATTTCAAAAAGATTTCAAAATCTCCTGCAACACAAGTTCTACTCATGGTAAAAATTATGACTTTGTTTCTTGATCACTGATTGGACAAGTGATCATAGGAATAACATAAATAAGGTCAATAAATGTGCTAAATGCGCTATTAGGCATGAAGGTTTGAGATTGTTTCCATTTTTTTCCCACAGATTTGTTTTGATTGATCTACATGCCAACTATTATGTTTGCTTCCATAAAAAGCCTGAACTATTAAAAGCCTCTAAAAATAGAGCTTGTTGGTGTTCCACATGCCGCATAGTGAGAGCATACACTGTACCCGCTGTAACTGACACCATTGATACTTGACAGGTGAATTTAAAGACCATTGGGAGAGAATGCCTAAAATAAACACAGCCCTGCTTAAATGTCCTACTTAACAACGGATCTCTCATGTGTAGAACATACTAAATTCAGCCTGTGGTAATTCAATTTCCTTCACTGTGGCCACCCTGCCGGCTATTTTAGTACCTTCATTTCTCTCAAATATAGCTCACGAACTACAAATAGGTCTTTATCCATGTTCATGCTGAAGCTATAAAAAATGAACAATGGGTTTCCATTTTCCAAGAACACTTTGACCTAGAAATGTCCACAACAGCTGGTTTCCTTCATCTTGTCACCAAGAGAATAAACATTCCTTGCCATTGAGGGAACAGGACGGGCAATGACAGGCCCAGCGTGGTTCATAACTTAAGGTGACTGACAGCTGTTGAGTATGTAAACCTGATTAACTGAATATACATAAAGAGACAACATGCCAATCTGGTGTGAAAAAGTCTGCACATTTAATGATATAACACATGGGATAACAAGATCACGATGCATAATACTACAAATTTGTTTGGAGCGAATCTTGAGGGAATCGTTAGAAATGCATTATATGTGTCTCAGTTCTTGGGAGTCACCTGGCAGCGAGGTGCGTATGAGGACCATCTGGGAGGGAGGATTAGTGCAGCAGCAATCATCAAAGGTCAGAGCACTACTTCTGCTAGTCGCGCAGTTATTTTTAGTCTGGCAGGATCACAACAACTACACAACAGGAAACTCATACAACCCTCTCCTGGGAATAGGCACCCTCACCCTCCACCCTCCTCTGGACTGGTAATTGGACCGTGCTCCAACACCTTCCATTAACTAAGGCACCTCCAAAGGCAACTCTGATTACACGTGCCACACAACTCCACAAGGGGAAGAAAGAAATAACCTTATCACGTACACCAACCCCCTAGGAACCTGGGACTCAAATATGACTACCACATTGAAACAAAGACAATAAAAGTAATCGTTTCAGTTTATGACTATCTGGTATTTTCCTGAAGATACCAGATGCAGCCTCCTTCCTTATTGTACATCCACTAAAACAAAGGATATGCACAGATGATATATAGACCTGATTTATTTGAGATCCAAGTCAAATTGACAGATCAATTTACTTCCCATGAAATACACATCAATAAACACTCACCAGCCAAGAGAGCGTTTGGCTTCGGACAAAGGTCACTTCTAGATACCGCCAGCTCTGATAACAATTCCACAAGCTTTAAGCTGTAAAGGCACCGCTACTATCAACTCCGCCTCATGTTTTCATGTGGAATAAATCCAGCGCACCAGCATGAAATAAAGATACACAACTTTGAACGTGGTTCTGCTTCATTTCTCAAAATGATTTTGGTTGGATCAAGAGATGCCATGTGAGCAGACGCTGCGAATGGCGTGGTAGTCGACCTTTCCTGTGAAACTCTAAAGTTCCCATCCAGCTCTCTGTTTACGCACTCTGACCCTTCACCTCCTTCCCTAGAGGACCATCACAAGGACCACAACGCCACCGCCTCAGCTCTAATGCTGCTCATGAGAACTGCTGTTGACGAAAACATGAAGCCACTCTCAAGCACGCTATGGAAATACTTTCAATCATTGCAAATGTAATAATTTTTAAACCACAGTGATATAATTGTAAACAGTGTTACAGTCTCACACTGTTTATGTTTTTATTAACTTACTCATGACATGCAATGCTTACTGTATTATGTAGTGTCATTACCATACCATACCATACCATGATTTTTTTTCATTATTTTTTATATCATTGCTCTCTAGATTTATTGTTACACTAAAAGTAAGAGAATGTAACATAATAGCCACACGTACACAATCCCGCCATTGACATCACATAACACCGTTACTGTTCATGCTGTTACGTAACATCGTATGTCAAGAGACTTAAGCCTGTTGTGATGGACGTCTTAAGTAGACACGTTTACATTCTGACAGCTGGCCTATGGGTGCCTATTGATGAAGTGAAGCCCAGCAAATCGACCTGTTTTGGAAAATGGATAGTGAAGGGTAGAGCCTTGCTGAGGTAGATAACTTGAGCTGGCAAGTTAAGTGTTGGAGTGTCTCAGTAACGGGGAGCAGAGCCATGGGGGTAATATATCCTGAAATGTGACACTTCGTTATTACCTCTATGGCCTACACCGCTATGGTCTACAGAAGCAGTGTGGTGGCGATACACAAGCTAGTCAGTGCAGATACAGGTTAATTAGTGCTCTCCCTGTATGTGTTGTACAGAGATAAGAGCCTACAAATCCTCTTAAGAGGCAGACACACAGCCTGAGCTACACACAAAGCATAAGGGAGTCCGCAGCAAATGTGTTATTATGGACTTGCACATAGACATTCACTCACCCCCTCAGTACACTGCTTTCTATGAGGATCCACATTCCCTTTTGTACTGGAATTTGCCATGCTTGCCTCCACTGACAATTCCTTCAATGTTAGCCTCACGGAAATAGAGCTCTACTTCTATAGTCAGCCTGCTCGCTAGCACTCACAGGCCTCAAGGGGAAATAAAAGTAAAAGTGTAGAAAAGGATCAGATATGACATAGATCGAATGCTGATTTTTCCTCGTTTTGTGGATAAAGGATACAATTCTTGTCAGTGATGAAGAGCTCCGCAATCTGTAAAGCATAGAAAAACAAATAAGAGACGCAATTAAATGTTGAATTATTAGTTTTCCAGAATCCTTCACAGTTATGAACATATATTACGTCATTGCTTGTCAAAGCAAGCCGTTTCACTCTCCCTCTTACCATGGGTCTGGTCAACATCATGCCACACATTCCAGTGTTCTGGAGTAAAGGCTATGTTTTGATATTTGGGACATTTCTTCAAGCACTCCTAACTGGGAGAAAAACATTGTAGGCTTTTGAAAAGACAAGGTATGTAAACTTTGCAATGCCAAAACATTCAGGCTCACAACCTCATAAATAGCATACATATAATGGGACACATCCAATAAGTCCCCATGAACTAAATACCATCTTCAGTCATGTGAGGTGACTAATAACATTATTATGTTAGTGCTGCATCAGATAACTAATGTAGCAGTATGCACAGACAACACTATCAGCCCTACTGAGAGTGTGTAGAGCGGTTTCCCTATTACAAACATTATATCTTACAGTGTCAACACAGGGAGGCGTGATGGAACTGTGCTGTTACATTTGACATTGGTATTAATGATATCAAGGTTGAATGTGTCCTCTGTGTGTGCTTGTGTGCCAACTCTGTCTGTGCTAATGTATGTTACTCTAAAGGAGTACTGACGACATGTGACTGTAAGGATATACAAGGACATGATATAGAGCTAATACACAGCATGCATATAATGAATGTGTACATGTGTGTGTAAAAGGGATAGAGCGAGAGAGAGAGAGAGAGAGAGAGAGAGAGTCTGCCCAGTCCTCAGGTCCCTGGCTCACCTGGTGTAGACAATTGGGCAGAGAGGTGAAGCTCTGCACATGGGTCAGTCCCAACAGGCAGCTGAGGAAGCAGTGGAGGGCGGCCTGGTACTCCCCCTGCTGCTGGAGCTGCTGTCCCAGCTCAAACAGGCCCTCCCTCCCCTCGTTCAGCATCCCCAGTCCCAACCAGAGGCAGCACTGCCTCCCATCTGAGCTCCACCGGCCGAGGACAAACGCTCCTCTCCTCGCCACTCCACTGAAGCACCGCAGGCAGAGAGAGAGAGCCAGACAGAGGGGAAAAGATTTTAAAAAATGCAGCTCACACACAAACACAGACAGAAAGATGCCAGAGGAGGAGTGAACAGAACGGCTCCCTCTCAGCCTCGTCTAGCCACAGTAAGTCAAGGACAGGTGGCAAGGAACAGGCTGAGGGAGCTTCAGCGACTCACACAGGAAAGATCCATTAACCCTCCCTCCCCTCCAAGGCTGCACCAGGAAAGGAGGAGAGAGGAAGTCGGAGGGTATTTGTTCTTTGAGTGACGGGGCTCTGGACCAATCGCTGCTCTGCTCACGTACAGTAGCTCAGCCAGCATGTGCATAGCTCAGTGGCTCTCTCTCTGGTCCTTGCAAAAGCAAATTGTAAGCCATGCTCTGATTAGTGTTATGCATAATGGATGTAGTCATGTTTTCTGATGTTCATCTGAATGTATGATACTATGATACTATATTCCTTAAATAAGATCTAATTTCAGCCTCTGTTTTGACCCAATGTTTTTAGAACTGCACATTTACAGAGCAGTGCATTAGCATGTGTGTGAGAAGTATCACTGCTCTACTTTATGAATGAGAAACAGGAATGCATTAGAATTATGCACCACCCCTACACACTGCTGAGTGAGCATTTTTTCCCCAGAGTAACATCACCACAGAGAAACCAAGCACTCATAAATTTTCTACAGCAAGACAGACTGTGGTTGCAAACATGGGGTCATTAGGAACAGCCACTGTATGTGGTGAGAGAGTGTTCTTCACTATCCAAACAAGGACGACAAATATTTATCCACGAGGAGTGCCTCCTCTGGATGTTTGCACACTCTGCTTCACACTCGGCTAATCAACATTAAAGTGAGGACAATCTGTACCTGGGGAGGGAGGGAGGGCGAGAGAAGGCATATGGCCACAGCATTTGATCCACTGATGATCCAGATGATTATGAATGGATCTTGACTGCCACATCAGGGCCTCCTCCATGCCCCTCCATACAGATACAACCATGGTGGCTCAAGGAAATGAATGGGGTAACACAAAGCAAATGGGCAGAGTCAGTCTCCATTAGTGTCCGATTCACCTTGCTGAGCAAAATGGGATTTTAATGGTTGTGAATGCCAGTAGACTGGGGATCAGAGAGCATTAAATTTGCACAGGCAGGTCAGACTCAGGGAACTGTGAACAGTGCTCAGTTTAGACTAATAGCATCAAGATCAGCCATGGGACTTGATTATGCTGATGCAGGCCACTTTATACCCTAAACCCAGAGGACCGGGGCACAGACAGGTGATTCTGCTCACTTTACCGTGGTGTCAGTAGGGTTGAGCTAGAACGCAGAGAGAAAGTGAGCAAAGCCTCTGATGTGATTGAGACGGAGGGCCACTGGCTGACTCTCATTGTTCAGGCCAGCCAGCCCTAATTGAAAGAGAGTGGGCTCCATCTCCTCATTACAGGCCAGTCACGCTGAACAGACACGTCAGCTCTGATGAGGAGGCACTGGATGTTCTTCTCTCCATGTTAACATATGTCATCAGCCATGTGAGAGGAAACCAAACCAGCACGACAGCTTCTCATGCTGTTATCCCTTCCAATGGATTTAATTTTTCTAAACTATATTGTTTAGAAATGATCAGGTGTAATAGTATATCTGATATGGAGATAACATAATTTCAGGGATCATTGCATTCTACCTGTTACATTAGGGAGCAACCAATGTGAAAAATGTGAAAAATGCTTGCCTTTTGAAGGTTAAAACAGATTTCACATCATGGTACCACAGAGAGCAACCTCAGCTACAATGATTCTGGTGATGTTGTGGGATGTTTGGACATCACACTTTATTGATGTCTCTTAAAAGCTTTCACAGTAAAGATGAACACTTCAGGAGCAGTCCTTAACACCTGTAAAATAAAACACTTCAGGTATCTATAACATAGGATAACAGATGGAAGATGAAAACTCCTTGGTCTTACAATGTCTTCTGCATCAGTACTATTATGACATCACAGAGCCTTCCATCCACACAGACGTCTCTATTGTGACGTCATCATTTTATAATGTTTTAATATAAACTGACAGTCTGAAGGATTACATCGCTTGACTCATCGTTACCAGAGCGCTTTAGATAATTTGGCCTCATAGTGTCCCAAACACCTCTCTGTACATATGGTGGCATTCATTTTGACAAAGATACTGATTGATGTTCACTACTCAACGGTGCTAGAGTGGGGATCTACCTGTAATTGGAATATTGATTGCCTGTCTTGTGGAGTTGGTAGACAAATACATCAGTATGGTCAGTAAACACTGTCTACAGCTCCTGTTTTCAGATAAGCCAATACACCAGACTAATCTAAATGTATGGTAGGCAGACACAATCAAGCCCCTCCAACAGAATGTAGAGTAAAACAAACAGTATGTTCCACAAATATAAATCTAACACAACCAGGTCATTGCAGCACATAGAAACCAATAAATTCAATGTTCAATGTTCCTGTCAATGCTTTTTGTTTTGTAATCCATATTCACATTGACTGACTTTGAGTACAAATAGGAAGAGTAGAGACTATAGTACATAAATACATGTGTGCAGAACTTCAAAACTTGTAAGCTACTGTAATTTGTCAGTCCATAAAAACAAATGTGGTATTTTTCTTCATTCTGAAGCACCAGAATCCACGGCCCCAGTATGTCTGACTGTGCAGATATTTGTGATTTCTTTTAGTTCCGACAAAGTCATAAATCTTAGCTGGTTAACCATGTGTTGGAATAAAGCCTTTTGCATTGTCTAGCAGGTATGCTGAGGAACATTGGTCCTCTTGTGTCCTTGTGTCATTTCACGACACTGCGCATGGCCCTACATCAGCATATACTATTTATATTTACTGCATTGTGCACATAAAGCCACTCTATGCAGTTCTGCTTAAGCCTAGAGACTTCTGGTATGGAATATTTTACCCTCTGTGAGTGACAGCAGTTACATCCCTAGCTACAATATGCCAACTCCACTGATGTGAAGAGAACATCGAGTCGTTTTTTTCTACGTAAGGCATCCTACAGATTCTGCAGTTAGTCTAACTTGTCTATACTGATCAAGAACTATGCAATAAACACCACGTACAGTAATATGGACATGGCCCCTTGTGTTCGCCTTAAGATGTACATATTATGAGCATCTGTACTCTCTCGAGTCTTGCCCCACTGCTGTACCCCTCCACGTTCCTGCCTGGGCAGCTGAAGCATCCCTCCAAGGCTCTGTCGGTTTTATGGGCTTGGATCGGACACCCCCTGCTATTGAAAGGCAGTTTATGACCTCCATGTAATCAGCAGTAAATGCTGCCACCATCTGTCTCTTTTTACTCAATTATCTGACCCAATGACTTTTACTGACAAACACTGTCGAGGTAAACACAGTAACACAAATCCTCCAGCTAAAGTTCTGACACATCCGTACATCATCCCACACTATTCATAATTTCTTTTGGTCAATTCTCATTCCAATAGTGCTTCGGAAACACTGTCCTTGAGCCATGAGCAGCAAATTCATATAGTATGAATCATCATAGATCATATGCAACTGTGGCGTTGCTCATGTTATTACTTTGATCCTCATTACTGTTTCATTGTGAAGAGGTCACATACTGTCTACACACTCAGTATGTCTGACACTGCACAGCTAGGGCTCTCTTTAAATTTTCATAATGAATACAGGCAAATGATTGAGTTTATAATGGCTGTTATTGCTGTCAAGGCATTTTAGACATCAATTCATTAGGCATTGTTCATTAATGAGGATGCCCCACACAGTACTTCCACTGGGGCGAGCTATTTATCTTTTGTTCCACTCTACCACCCCCTAGTGGACTATTCAGGGATGTTATACAGATTGGCAAGGATACTTGCTTTGCAAAATTGAATGAACCCATTTGTGCCTCTGTGGTCAAACATCCATCCATCCATCCATCCATATACTATAGTTTCAACTATATATTTATTCAATTTAAAAGTCATCACTGATGAAAAAAGAGCATTTGAGTATCGTTTCAAACTATCAGTATCAATAGGATTTCATCTTGGGGTAAAAAAGAAAAATAAAATATCCCAAAATAAAAGCAAATGTCCACAAAAAACTTTCAGAAAACTAACAAGTAAAGAATCTGGCTGAATATTGATTTATAATTGATTAAAATATGTTGGAATTGAATCACCTGAGAAGTACTAGCTGATACTGTAAAACCTGACATGTCATTCTGACAGTAGAGGGCTGTCTATTACTGAATTCAATGAATTAATCTCTCACAATTACATAATACATTTGTGGCAGCTAATGAGTTCTGTCTGTTTAAGAAAGCATCAAGCAATTGACTGTACAGTACTTCTCTCCTTCATCCACTCCTACTCCGCCCATTCTATCACATTTATGAACCTCCCCAACATCCCGCTACCCTCAAAGCTCTCTTTCTCCCTCATCTATTCCTGCAGTCTATGCAGTCTTTGCCCTTTGAAATGCTTGTGAGACTTGATGTCAGAGTGTGAGATGTGAACAGTGGGCCATGACAGCCACAGGTGCTCATTGGACCATTTGGGACATCAAGATGCTCATGCTCAGAGGCTGCCAGGCTTCAGAGGCATAGCCCCATCTAATTCCCAGCGCCTTACTCTGCATGATCATATTGTACACAGCATCATTAACAGCAGCCACCTGGGTCTTTTGTTTGCTATTTTTCTACCTGCTGCACCAGACTAATTCAGGGTGATTAGAGTCACACCATAGCTCTACAGGAGAAGGTGATGCAAAGGAAATTAATCCCACTATGGTAGAATTAATGCATTCCAGCTAAGCTGTATTTAAAAAAACTAATAAGGAATAAACACATGTTGACAAACCATTTAAAGTAGATCCTATGAAACCTCCTATAGAGGCAGTTATAATGTTTTAAAGAGATTAACGATACGGGGCAAAACTACCTACCTCCTCTGGTTATGGAAAATGTTTATGTTTTATCCTGCTATGGTCTGCTTAGCAGGACCCACATGCACGTCCTTGTATTTAGTGATAGCTGCCATTAGAGTAGTGAAAGAGCATGTTAAGGTCTTGTCCACCCAGAGGGATCAATTTCGAAGTCTATTCACGAGGTTGCCATGCCAACTGATTCAGTCTGTTTAGAGGCTCTTGGGTACTGGCTACTGGGTGTGGAGCAGGTCAATGGGCTAACCTCTGAGAGGAATGCAAAATGGGCTGCATGCTATCTGCCAATCAGGGTCAAGTGTTAACCAGACACCTGCAGCCTGGTCAGCCTCGTTGCGGCTCATCATTTCATCATTTTCTCCCTCACATGTTCCCCCTCTTCCTGTGTCATCAAGCAGGTGTGGTCCACTCCCTCAAAGCTGTTGCATTTGGCTGATTCCTCCCTGTTAGGGTGGCCGAGTGGAAAAATAATGATGAGATCTGGGAGCTGTTCAGAGCAACACTGAAGCCCTGTGATTTCTTCCATGTGAGCTGATGACAGTTAAATAGATGGCTTCCATCAGACAGACAGATGTCTGACCCTGAATCTGGGAACACACCAGAGAGACGCCCTGAGCAGAACTGAAAAAAAACAGTGAGACTGTGGCTTAAAAAAATGACTGAGGCTGAGGCGTTACATTAACGCACAAATCTGCACATACCCTTGCACATGTATATTTTTATTTTATTCTATTGTTATTATTGTTTTCTTATTTCTTATAATATCTCTTCATATATTTAGTGTGAATTTCTCTATTTTATATTGTATTCTCTTGCTATGTTTATTGTTATGTACCAAACACCAAGTCAAATTCCTTGTATGTGAAAACATATTTGCCAATAAAACTGTTTCTGATTTCTGATTCTGATTCATTAACTGCATTTCAATTTTCTCCACTAGGAGTCTGAATTGAGCCACAATGAACCAAACCACAGTCACAGTGAAGCCACAAGATTCATATCAGCATCATTATTGAATAGCTGCTCGTGTTCATAACGTCATACTTATCAAACTGATTATACCAAAGCCATTTTAACACCTAACACATATACTGAGTGAATGTTAGGTGGGAATTGTCAAATCATGAGAAACGTGATTTACAAGAAACCACTTTCTACATCTCACTTGCATATTAGAGGAAGTCGATTGCAATGGGAATTAAGCCTCAAAACAATTGCTCTCCAACAAATTGGTCTGTTTCCTATGGAGGCCCCTGTGCTCTAGGACAACGATGCTCTAATTCAATTTATCTTTAATCTAAGACGTAGGCTGTCAAAACAGTGTTTGTGAAATCAATGAAAATACATTTTAAAGTTAGTCCCGGGTGCATTGTACCCTGTTGATGCACAAACCCTCAAAACACTTTTGTAGCAGACATACATGTTTCTAATTAGATTTAGGTTTACTCACATTCATTACATGTTGATGTTAAAATGTGGATTTGTTCAGTATTATATTATTTGCTCAGACTAACAGATTTTAAAATGTAGCAGTGGTGTAGATTGAAAGCAGGTTGGAAACACTACCACTTCACGTGGTGATACTCTGATAACATCTCCCACTTATCACATGACACTGAGGAAACCTTCATGTTACCACTCAGCTTCTCCCCCTGCACAATTTAATATCAAAACAAACAGGTAGAAACATCTCACAGGACTGAGAGAAGGCCCATGATAAAACTAAAGGTTAAATGTTGCCTATTCCCATGTTCAGTGACCCACAGACATGACCGTGACCGCACAGTGCTGCTGCCTCAGGAGGCGCTATGCTCAGTGTCACGGTCAATCAACCACTGATGCAGGCCTCGGAGAGAAACACACCTCGCTTTATGATAACTCAATAAGTGAGGGATTATGGAAGGGTAGAGGAGGCCAGTGGCCAGCAGAGACACAACACAATAAATGTTTATGTGTCATTACTCATCTTCCAAGAGAACCTTTCTTCTTCTTTACTCACACCCCTTCTCTTATGGTCCATTCAAAACTGAAATGAGAGGCAGTTAAATTTAATTGGTTGGAAAATTTGGTCGTTTTTTGGTGGGGATTGGTGCTACTGTACATACTTAACAATCCTGGGAATTTCCTGCAGTTTTACATGCCAGTGGTTTAGAGAGGGTCAGGGAAATTGGCTCATCGCTCAATAGAGCTGTGAGATTTCTGCTGATGACATTTCCATTAACAACAGCACATAATATGTTTATAGATCCCTGTTTGCTTGGCCCTTTAATTTCTCCCCCTGCAACACAGTCTCTAACTGTGCTACAGGGGCCCGTGAGCAAAGACTTTATGGATTGTCCACACAGCGAATCTATAGGGGTAGTAAATTGCGCTGACAAAGCATGGCACAGTGGCTAATCTAGACAACCACATCTCATGCTGAATTACATAGAAAATACAATGGGTAATTGATTGGGAACAATATGATTGTTGTACAATACGATATTAGTAATTTCACAACATGCTCCCTCTGGTAAGTAAATAATCTTATTTTTGGTTCAAGAGTAGTTTTGGTTTAATAACCAGACAATAGTAATGGTCAGCATAAAAACGACATTTTCCAAATCGGTGAATGAACAGGAACTAAATCATTAATGAAAGCTTCTGTAGCAGTTGCCAGACTTCCTGTTTTTGTGCTTACCCGGTTTTCAGCTGTCCTGGTGTTAACAGACAGCTCCTGCCACATGCTGTCCATTAATTGACAGTAAATTAGATCAAATCGTGTATGACCAGGTCTGCTGATTGGGTGTAATTGGGTTTGCGTGGCCCTGATCATGTGTTCCTCTCATGGCTAGGGAGATTGTCAGAGCAAGAGAGTACCCCATTTGTCCTTCCCTGTAGCTTCAGTGGCAGAGCTGCATTAGAAAGAGACAGGTCATGTCCAGAACCACAAGAAAGCATAAACAATAGGCAAAATCCTTCATCACTACTAGGACACAGGAGTCCAGTTGGTGTTCTAAGTGAATGAGAAGACATCCCAGTTGGAAAAACCGCTTGTTGTTACTGTATTAAAGTTGTTAGTGTCCTTTACCTGATCAGTCACATCTGTCCGGCTTTGATGACACAATAATAATTACATTGGTTCAACGGAAGCTAAGAGCTACTGCTGCATGAACAGTTTATTTACGGAGTCGTCAACCTCTGGACAATTTCATCATGGGAAATAAACAACCAGGGTCACGTCCTTCACTGGTGAAATACGTCAACTCGTCTGCGAGGAACCATGTTAATAAAACATTCTGGCACAGAGACATAAAACTCTAATATTAGGCGCACAAACACAGCAGGATTTAGACTGGATTTAGCTCCAGCTAGACCACATCACATCAGATGAAAATGATTTTAGTTGCTTTTCAGTGCACCCTAATTACCAGATGTTGTCTGGGATGGAGGCTTTGACCTTAACCTAATTGGGCAAGAGGAAATCTGGTAGTGCATCCACTACAAGCTTGATCTTGTAGTGGATTGATAGCTTGATAGGTGCTATTTAAAGCAAAAAGCAAAAACTAATTTAAATGTAAAACAGAAGAGACACAGAATACTCTGATACTTTGAATACAAATAAATTCATATCATTTCTTGAGGCAAAGCACTAAGTGAGCAATCCACACGGTACGTTGTCTCTTCACTGTTGTTCTTGGACACAGCAGTGTACTACTATATTCATCTAAATGATGAATCTGTTTTGGATACTGGTTTGAGAGACAGATTCTCTTCTCCACCCTAGCCCCCACTCCCACCCCACCTGTCCCGATGTTGTGGGCTTTGATGAATGAATCAGGAGATGAATTAAAATAAAATTTGAGCATAATAGTTTGTCTGTGAAATGAATCACACCAGCTTATTCAACAGAATGAAGGGCATGATCGGCATGCCGATTTATGACATATCCTCTCGTTCTGTGCTAATATTTTAGCTCCGTCTGAATCTACCCCCCCCCTCCTCCTCCGCACAAACACACACCTTTTTAAAAATGGCGTTTTAACTGTTTTCATCTGGCTGTGATGCCCGTAAAGCATGTCCACTGAGGACGCTGTGTGGGCGCCAGCAGCTCTCATGGGAAATCTAGTAGTTTGTTTGGCGGGAAACAGGAGGCGTAAACAAATGGAAGGCCGTGGTGGATTTACAGCTTCCTGATACATACATCTCTGCAGTGAGACAATCCCACCTGCCCAGCCATGGCTCATTCTGACAGGCTGCACTGAGGGAGTCAGAGAGACTAACCTGCTGCTCTTAAGAGTGTTAGGATGTACTGCTGCTCTCCTGTTACAAAATATTCAATAGAAAAGTGCATTTCCTGCAGAAAATATAGCCTCTTTCAGACATACACCTCGGATATTCTCCAGAGAATCAGGTCCGCACTTCCACACATATAGCACACCACTGGAGAATGTCAGTTTCAGATGTGCTCACAACAACAGAAAATACTCCGGTTAGTTCAGGCAAGGGGTGGGGGGTAGGTAGAGCATGTGGGAGACAGGACATGACGCAAAAAGTAAGCTGTGGAAATCTCAGTGTTTTGTTTTCAGCAGGAAGATGGCAAAACTGACGAAATGACCGACTCACTCTCAGTGGCCTAGCTAGCTGAGAGCAGCTGGAAATCTTGTGTCAGCTTGTAAGGATAAAAGGTTTCAATTATTAGGATTTCATCTTTTGAGAAATGTTTACAATTTGACCACCGGATGTCACTATTCACACTGCTATTTACTTGTGTGGGAATTTTTTAAAAATATTTTATATTAAATAATATAAACATTATCAACAAGCTGAATGAATTTGCACATCTCTAGATTAAAGTATGTAGAAGTAGTTTGAGTGGAAAGTTTTGAAGATAATAATAATGAAAACATAGGAACAGCATGATGTACTAGGCTTCAGCTAGCTCAGGTAGCATGGACACCGACATATGAAATTGTGAGGAAGATTATGTCCAATACAACATAAGCGTTATAAATAAAATGGGTTTGCTATTAGTTACAGTACAAGCCATCCTGACAGAACAGAATTTCACAGTCTAATTTTATTATTTGTCACCTGGCTTTCTGTTGTTTAAGGAATCAGACAGATGCTCCATGACTCACCTTTATCTGTTTAAACCTCTACGTTTTAACAATTAAGGAAACACAAACTTATTGATCTATGCTTTTAATTCTTCCCACCCCCATCTGGTGATTCCCATGTGGATACTGCAACAAGAACTTTGGGTCTCATGTCACAAAATGAGATTTACTGAGGCTTGTTCAACCAGTGCCACCCTCTTTAAAAGCTGCACCACAATCAATAGAGGACACCCACCACAGAGGAAGTTCTATCAGTCACTACATTACACCGTGGTTGGTTTAAGAGTAACGTCATTTTCGCCATAAATGTCAGAGCTGGGTGGAAAGACAACAGAATAGTCATCTATACTGTGGAGCATCTATGACATAAAACAAAACATCTAATGTCGAACAACATCACGACATACACGGTATCACGCACCATGTTGCACATTACATTAGTATGCAACCACCCATGCATTCATGTTTTTATTGCAGACTCCTTTGACAATAAAGCTGGGCTATTGCTTTACATCTCCGATAGTAAGGCACTGTTTTACTGTGAGCTAATAAAAAACAAAATTCATCTGCAAACGCTTGACAGTTTCCCCTCCAGGAGAAATGCACTGGGCAAATTGTAAAAATCCATGATAATTATCTTGCAATATTGGTTTTATCACTGGAGGATGTATCCCAACCGCATGCTGTTTTCTGCTCTAATTTCATTGCTCCACTGCCATATCATGAGGAGAAAATTAGACCCATGAAGCAAATACACAAACCAACAAAAGGCCAGTCCAGAATTGGCCTGTATAGTATTTGTTTACTGTACAGGAAGCCATGAACTCACATCAAGAGTAAACCTTCCCTTCAGTGTCTTTAGTTGAGATGATGTGCTCTATACCAGTGCAGTTTGCATCTGCTTTTCTAATTGTTTTGGCCACCTAATTGTTTTTGTCACCTAGCAGGATTAAAACTAAATTCTGTACCAGGAACGTCAGCTTCTCTGGAGCACGGAGCTTGATTGGGCCGTTGTTAGAAACTGTATCAGTGAAACTTCACCAAACACCAAACCTTCAGCCATGTCTACCAGAGCTCTATAGGGTTGAGGTGATCTCACCTTATTAGTTTTATAGCAGGACTTCTGATACATTCCCTGGTGGAAAACGACCTTCAATAGCTTCCTAAAGCCATACATTGATCCATGGTAGGATCCTGCAGCGCTCTACCTTTTTACACAAGCTTGCTTTGGATGGGGAGACCCTATACACAATTTTCAGCGTCTCTCGCTTGATTTATTCTTTGGCTAGAGATGCTGGAACATCACAGGGAGGCATCATCTCGAGGACAGCATGAGGTTCACTAAAGCCAAACATTCATCTTTCAAGTCACTTCCAAGTCACTACCCAACATACAAGGGTTTAGTATGCCTCTTGCCTGATTACCTTCTTGTCAAGAGAATGGACCCACCAAGAGGAAAACCCCACTGCGACCTCCACCTAACCCCCCGTGAAGAGTGAAATAAGACTCCATTCTTGATCTCTGGGTTCTTTTCACCCGAAGCCATTCAGCTGTAATGTAAGTCCTCTCTCTATATCCACACAGCTTACAGTTGGACCTCTCTGGGCCCTGGTCTGGAGATTTAGGGAGTCTGTGTATAATCCTAAATCACACAGCATAAAGCTCTGTTATTAACCTCCTCCAATTTCATTTAACTCTCTTTTAACCCAGAAATCTGTCTTTTTTTTGCAGGACTTGAATAGATGCTCATGTCTGTGTTTGTGAGAAAGATGATGCCACGTGGGTAGGTTTGCCAAGGGAGGAAACGATTGTATTGTGCCTGTTTAATATGTGTGACACTATCTCTCTGATTTAACAACCATTAAAGCATCCCATTTTTGCCTTCTGATATACAATGATGTCATCCAGTAAATTCAATCCTGAAGGGACTGGGTAGGGTATACTCCATAGTGCACATGCAGCACTGAGCTGGCTAAAAGCAGTCAAGGCACTAAAGGCAGTGGCATTCAGTGGAGCATTAGGCCTGTCATAATTGCATCCGCTGTCTGAGGTCATCTGAGGCCACTGAGTATTGGATTGAATGTGTATTACTGATGGAACCTTGTGGAGTGGGAGCAGACCATTACCGTCCCAGACAAGACTGAAAAATGGAATGGATTTTCAAAAAGTGAGCTGCTGTAACACCGTGATGGCATCGTACTACAGTAACTGTGTCAGTTGCAGTGGGGGAGCTTGTGGAGGACGAGGCAGCTCACCAGGCTCAGGGAAGATGGAACGATATGAGAGTAAGGTGCAATTTCCTGGGAGTCCCCCAGAGAATCAGGCCTCCCGGATGGGAACTGTCACAAACTGTGGACACATTGCACCACATTCTCACTTGCACACACACACACGCGCACGCACACAAAC
>CABFOQ010014580.1:13049-27566 GCA_900660455.1 Gephyroberyx darwinii | reverse complement strand
ACCACCGCCCCACCGCTACCAACTCTTCTCAGAGATGGAGGAAGTATTAAAGGGCTTTTTCAGTTACTGTGTAAAATCCCAGCTGTGAGATAGCCTCCATTTTGAACCAGGGTGAATTATCCAAGATCCTTTTCATGTTGCGAGAGACCAAGAAGCTTTCGTCTGCAGCGAAACATGGCGCTGATAATAGGAGAGAGGAAGGCCTACAGACAGAGGCATCTGCTTTCAATGACCTTAAATACCTTATCTGCACCTTTGAAGCCAGGGTGGGGTGATTGGCAGGTCAATTTGTGATAATATCGGCCGATGTACTTGCCACTCTTAATGCTCTTTGCTACAGATAAGTCTGCTTAATATGAAAACTGTCATAATTCATCCGCCTTTTCAGCAATATACATTTTCTCGAGGAATCATCAATCCGGTCACCTGTCAGAGAGGACGTGTCAGGATTCCCATTTCGCCATCCGCCGTTCGGTGATTTCACTTTATGGAGATTATCCCACACTATAAAGCAGTTAGGATTATTCCTCTGGTTTGTTGGATCAAAGTTAGTTTTCCCTCCCTGAACACTGCATATAACAGAGATAGGGAGCTTTAGATGCCTGGCCCACAGTGTGGATGTTTCCAGTGTGTCTGCTCTTTGTCCAGTCCCCTGTCAAACCCGTCACAGTGCCATCCCCTCTCAGTTGGTAGTTTCCTGTGCAAATTAACAAACGCAGTGGTGAACTGGATTCCAATTTGGAGGCAAAGCAGAGTGTGCAAATTAGCCTTTTTTTAATTAAGCCCAGTGCACGGTGCGAGGCGGAGGGCCATTGTTCCGGATGGGGCAGGTGCAAATTTATTCTCTGGGGAAGCGCTGCAATGTCCATCCTCCAGCCGAGTCCCATCCTCGGCCTAATCAGTCCCCAGCTTGAAAACTTTCCCCGTTTTGGCACCCTCTTGCTGGGAGACACTGCTGAGAGTGGTCAGAAATTATTCATTATTTGAGGGCCTCATTTTCAACATTTCCATTAAAAGTTGCCACCATGCAGACAGGCTTTACATTTGATTTTGATAATTATAGTTGCTGGTCGGATGTGTCGGTCAGTCGCTTCAAGCCAATTACCCTTCTCTCTCTCTTTCTTTTTCCTTCTCTGCGGAGGCCTTTTAGACTAGGCATCTGTTTGGTGTGTCCTCTGTTTGTTCTCTCAGGGAGTCTGTCCTCTAGTCAGGATGCTCTTGAGGCCCATGGTCCCTGTGGAGTAACATATATATATATATATATATATATATGCAGTTTTAAGGATGTTCTATGTTGGATGTTTCAACATAATAATATATAATAAATTAATGTTTTTTCAATAATATTTATGGTCCTCATCCATCATCCATAGCCACTTAGAAACAAAACACATCAAAGTGAATGATAAAGTTGTCTTCGGACAGGATTTCAAAGTTGCGCCTGGCACTTCAGTAAGATCTTTGAGCTAAATATGAGCGATGAAATTCAACATCCAATTCTGGAGCGGGTGGGACCAGATATATGAATAGTCAAATTCTCTTTTGGGTGACAAGGACAATTGTGCCTTCTCTTTGGCTTGCACATATTCCTCTGTGGGAGCTTGAATCAGAGACTAGCCACCGATAATGAGCTGTCTTTAATCATGTGAGACAGTGCTTTGAGCTGCTTTGCATCGTATTTGCAGGGGAAGAGAAGGGGGGGGTCTAATTACTGTACTACAGAAAAATCACACAGCTTCCTGTCCATCGGAACTGATGCTGAGTCCTAACCAACCTTGACAGGAAGTGACAACAAAGACTGTCTCAGTTCTGAAATGGTACCGGCACAGAAAAACAAAGACAAGTAAAAGACAACAAAACTGAAAACATTTCTGAAAAAACATTTCTATTTTGAGGATTTAAATGAATGAATCCCCTTCCATTTCAGAGTGAAGGCGCAGGTTTTCATTTTGGTTTCTTCTTTGGAGAGAATACAGATACGGATTTGAATATATTTATATTGATAAGACACACCGCATACAGTTGACAGCACATACTGATGTTTTAAAAATGCAATCCTTGACAGCTTCGTGAGAACATTTCAAATACATATCAGCGATACTCCTTTTTCTACTGACAGAATAAAGATGAAACACATTGTACATCAAAATAGAAATGCAATAAAATGCGAGCTAAAGTCGACTTTGATTAAAATATGAAATTGACAGTACAGGACTCTTTTTGTCAAAAGATACTGAAGCACAGTAAAGACACACTGAATACATCTCTGGATCACTGACATAACTGCAAAACAGACTCCATATATACTGGACGCTTATTGCCACATCACATCATAATTGTGCAGATTTGAAACTCGGTCAGTTTAAGGAAAGCCAAAATATCATCATGCCACATTGATACACACATTTCCACAGTAAAGTAATCTTGATGGCAGAAAATAATCCGCCCAGCTTCCTCACTGCCCTCTACATTCCATTAAACCAAAATGGCTGCCAGAGATAAGTCCTCCAATCCCTCCACTATTTCATCCTTGTCCACATCCACGAGCAGCAAAAAAGATTTGTCCCATAACCCCGTGTGATCATTTGCATCTAAAACGATATTCGACATTTGTTATTCCATCAATCAATACCATCTCTCCCATTCTCTGTGTGCATAATCTCAGAGCCTGCATGCAAAACGCTTAACAATAACATGTATGTTATACAAGAAGCCATATATCATCCCTGGGCGCATTTACATCCTGTTAACAATTTCTCAGGGCAGATTAGAGGGCGCAGAGACAGCGGCCCAGGTCCCATGAGAGGGGGGCTTTGGGAACTGATAAGGCCAGCCATAGGAAGGCAGGATTAATACGTATGACCAGGAGACACGGAGGCCCTCTGATTATTCCAGCAGAAAAACGGCCCCATCCCATCGGCCCCTGCGTGATTAAATACAGCCTGAGTGCGGACAGGGAGGCTAAGGGATGGGGAGATAACTGATTTTATTTATGCAAGCCGGTTAGCCGGGCAGATCACGTCTGAGGATTGTTCACGCTACGGGGGTGAGGGATCTCACCAGGGGAGCTCACCCCTGATCACACAGAGGGCTTCTTTATCTGTCGCTTTCCCACCTTTTCTTCCTCTCTCTCTCTCTGGTATATAGATCAGGCATTCACAAACTTTTTCATGTCAAGGACCACCAAATAGATGTGCGTGACACCACGGACCACCGTTTGATGAAGATTTTGAGAAGGTTTTATGACTTGGTACAGAATGTTTCGTAGATGGGGAGGTAACAGTGAGGATGATGAAACCTGTGTAGTCCTTCTAATAGACTCTTTGTTCTAACCTCTAGTGAGTGAAATAACAGTGACATTCAACTATTTCTCATTTAGCTTGGGACACCCATGAAGCCCCTCAAGGACCCCTGGAGGTACCCAGACCCCACTTTGGGAACCACTGGTACAGACAAACCTTTCCAACTCCACCTCTCTCTCTCTCGCGTTCTCTCTCTCCCTCTCTCTCTCACTTCCCTGCAGTATTTTTATTTCATTTTTCACTTTATTTACAATTTAAGTTCTACAAACATCCATTATCACCATCCTCAGACCTAAATACAATACCTAAAGGATGTCACATACATGTTTCTCCATCTCCATCTCCATCTCCATCTCCATCTCCATCCTTGACCAGGACTTCAGGAACTTTTAGCAATAATTGCATTACACATTAGATTCAGCACGTGAGACTTTACGGAAGCGGATTACCCAATTAACTTCTTCAAAAACATGTACTCATTATAGATTGAATTCCTGTAGGTAGTTAGAGGGTGCTTAATGAATTAATTGCGTTAATGACCCATTAATGGCGGAGCACAAAGCATCCTAATGAGCCACCGTAATTAAATATTATCTCACTGCTTAATCAATGCATTTAATTATTCACATGATATTTTCGGTGGAATCAATTTGGCCCCGGGTCACGGGAGGAAAATGCTGATTGTGTGCTCCCTCACTGATTCATCACTGAATTGGTCATTCAGTTCAAATTCCTCTTTTTAATCATGGTGAATATAAGCCATTTGGCTCAGGTCCATACATTTCCATGTGAGAGAGCAATTCTGATCATTTTGATATCAATTTCAATTGGCCCAGGTCACATTTTACATCTGTTTGAAAGACATGTTTTAATTAGACATATGGGGTGTTGCAATTACATTGCCATGGTTGCATCGTGTCCGTAGCCATTAAGGGATGATAAATGGTAGGATTCCATATATTTTCATATATTAATGGACAATCTACCTGTAATTGTCTCATTGTACAGCTTACAATATTATATTAATAACACAATAATATATTGCTTTTTTGTATTTATCCCAGACCTTATCACACTGTGGCTTGCTGCCATGAAATCTTCCCGCTCCTTCACAGACACGCCGAGGACAAATTACATGTGTCGTGCCAAACACGTCTGCATACATATTCACAACAATATGTAATAGTTGGAGGAAACACATCTGTGAAAGAGAGTGCAGTGTCTCTAAAATGGGACTCCATGTCATCGCCGTGCAAAGGTTTGTCAAATATTCTCCGTCTTTTTATTCGTCCACTTTTCAGCGAGTCCGTGAACCCCTTGCTCTTCCTCTCTCCTCCCTTGCTTCACCAGAGCAAACTGGAAGGCCTCAGTCATCATCCTCGTTTTAGCTCAAATTTGGTGGGATCAAAGGTGGCCAGCTGGGCGGGGGTGGGGAGCAGATGGTTGCATGCTCAGGGGGACCAGGCAAAGGCCCTTCAGGTTTTAACACCTCCTCTCCCCTGGGTGCCTGGGTGGGGGGGATCCGGCTCAGGGTACCTACCTGAGCTCAGTGGCATGACCAGCAGGCTTCCACTGCACCACCCCCTGCTTGGCTCACATATGGCGCCAGCCATGGGGGCCTTGAGCTGGGGCTCTGACCTGAGGAAAATAAACTGTGGAAGGCAGGGGAAGGTAAGCCTCACTCGTTAGGAAGAGTACATCGAGAATGAATTCATTCATGAACTTTGAGTTCAGCTGGTTGTGATTCAAACCTGGAAACAGTTTAGTATCGAAAACGTTTTATTGTTGACAAATTCATATATTGCTTTAAAGGAAAATCTATACAAAATCTGTGATAAATATCATTATGATAAATGACATTTTCTAGCTATCAGTAGTTTTAGCTAACTCCCTGTTCTGGGGTCTCGGTGGGCCGGGGAATGACTGCAGGTGCTGGGGCAGATTAATCCCTTGCCAAATCAGCTCCGCCTCAGCAATCTCAAAGTTCCAGGAAAGAAGCCTGCTGGGAACTTGAAGTGGTACTTGTGGTCTGGGATTATGACTTTCAGACTTGTTGGCCTTGAGAACACAAATGTAGCCTCTTGAATTGAATTTGCAGAGGGAATAACGTCTGCGGAGGGGGGTTTGGATTCATCCACCGACTAATGTTTTTTGGGGATAACTATTTTTCCATAAATCCATCTTAAGTAGTCACATTCTCCCTGTGGCTAATAGGATCATGATGGGAATAATCTTTACAAATCTGACAGAAAAAAGAATGTCCTGGCCTTCAACTTCTTCCTCTCGGTAAATGAACAATTTCAAGAGTCTTTCCTGTGGGAGAAGGGAAAAAAGGGACTTAGATTGGCAATGAGACAGAAAAGTAAGAGAAAAACATCATTTTCTCAGGAAAACCTTCGGCTCATAGCATATACATGAGGGTTACTGTTACTGAAACTAAAGAGGTTGTATGTCCTTATTTCAGGTACAAACCTCATGGAAGGGATTAGTATAATACTATAATGCATCATTTCTAAACTGTGTGAACGCTGTATCACAATAGAAAAAAATATGATATGAAAACCAGCATTTGCTTTGGTTCCAAAATCACACACACACATGCACACATACATGCACACGCAAGTTTTCCAACTGCTTTTAAAAACTTTGTCTAGTGGAGATTCTGAAATGAAATTGAAATGGTGCACGATCAGATGGCTGGACGAGACATTTGCTCCCCATTCTCACCTTGTCACTCACACCCAGGTCTACGTAGCCCCTCTCCAGCCCTGGACACACACAATATGACCAAGCAAACCGCTTATTGTCGTATCAAAGTCTGACAGCACTTGCATGAGGATCTGCTCTTTATTTGCCCATCTTCTCAAACATTGCGCACACATATAATTTCTCAGCCTTCACATTTTCAAACAACACGAGAGAGGAGTCTGTCATTTATTGCTGAAGTTTACAGTTTACCCGAGCGTGCTTGACCTCTTAAAGCAAATTAAGAGTGCTGATTTTACAAATGCTGTAACGATAAATCATTGTACCATATGGTTGCCAAATAATTCAGCCCACATGAGGATTGTGTATCATTTCCTTTCAGTAGGAATGTATTTTCTGATAACAGAACATGACAAAATAGTTCAAATAGAGTTACAGTATATGTGACGTGAGTAAATCTAAACCAACATCTGCACCCATTCACCATTTTTAATCACTTGTGTCCAGTTCAAAAGACAATGAAGATATTGTCTATGTTTTTACTGTGACCCACAGCGTACCAGACAGCCTCATGCTGCTGGGCCTACTGCAGTCTGGGACAAAGGTGCCATCTAGGACTTATCTATTATACAGGATCGCAATGAAAGCAAGGAGTTGATTTAGCTGGCATGTCTGTTTTCTCTCTGTATCTTGTCTGTTCCCTTTTGTTTGTGTGTGCTTGTGTGTGTGTGTGTGTGTGTGTGTGTGTGTGGTGTACATGCATGTGTGTGTGCCTATGTGTGTGTATCTGTTAGTGACCCAT
The DNA here is from genome assembly GCA_900660455.1 of Gephyroberyx darwinii. Taxonomy (NCBI): domain Eukaryota; kingdom Metazoa; phylum Chordata; class Actinopteri; order Trachichthyiformes; family Trachichthyidae; genus Gephyroberyx; species Gephyroberyx darwinii. Next base: position 20,756 of record CABFOQ010014580.1, on the reverse strand, counting down.
TGTGGCCCGACACCTGCCCACAGGCTCCTTGTCTGACTGATGAATCGGTGTCTTCAAGGTGTCTTTGAAGAAGTCTATTGTGTGTCTTTGTTCTACAGTCTTAAGCATCCTGTCCTGTGTCTTCCTCTGCACACTAAAGAGAAAATAAATCCACTGCTGACACCAGTACAATGAATGGCCCAGGCCACCGTTCCATCAACCATCCCTTCCAACTTAGAACAGAAGGAGAAAAGGATAATGGATGCTGGATCAGAGAAAAGGGAAAATAAAAAACAGATTGTATTCAGAATCTGACAATAGATCTCCAACTCTCTGCCATCTTCCCATCTATACTATGAAGAATTGAATTAAAAAGAAAAAACACCCCAAAAACTTTTCCCTGTTTTATTCTGTTTTTTCTTTATTCACTTCATTTGATTTCTTTCTTATTTGTGATGTCACACCTGCTATCATTCATGTGCTGCATGGTCTGTCAGGGCAGATTAGAAGCTGGGGCTTGTGCCTAGACAGCCATCGTACAGTATCAATATTGTGACGGCTGAAGAGCCGCCCGTCCTCACATCTCCTCAGAGTGCAAAGACAATTGAAAAGAGGAAGCGTCACAAACCTGACACCCGAGTCACTTCAAGGAATCCCTTTCAAGACGAAATAAAACCTCACCTGACAAAGCAAAGCTAGCCCAGGACAAGAGTAAATAGCATCAAACGGCGAGGGTATTTCCACTTTTAACAAAAGGAAATGCACCCGCTTGAGCAAATTAAGATTCTGCAAGTGAAATTGCTTGAGTTGGACATCATTACCCTAAGTGCTATTTTGCTAAAGAAATTATCAATAAGTTACATATGGTCTAATGTGAATGAGATTTTTCATAGTTTGACCAAATGCAATCATTTCCTCCTCTAATACAGTACCGTATTCATTAACCCCAATTACTCTCACAGGAGGCGACCAACATTATTTTTTTTTTCTTGCAATAACATGTTCTCATAACTCCAGCTGCTCTCCTCAGCAACCAGTTTAATCTGGGAGGCTTAGACTCGGACATAAGCCAAATGAAATCATTTAACATGGGGTTAATTATCGTGGGTGAATGCATTCTTTGAACAGTGTTAATTTGTCCATATTCTGCCTTTTGTCTTAGTTTGCCCTCAACTAAAATTAGTTTGCAATTTCCCTATTACTCAGACGTACACACACCCAAACTGGTGAACGCGACGTTAACATGCTTTCTTTGTAGCAGATTAGTACAGCGTGTGACCCAATGACTCCTGGGAGTTATGTTGACTGTGCCCGTAGCACAACTGTCATTGACTTTACTACTCTTTTGGAGCTCTCGAGATGTGACCATCCTGATTTAAACTGAATTCCCCACCGCTCCCCGGAAGACATTTAATTGACATTTAATTTGGACCCGCTGTTTACCCCTGCTTGCCATGACCCGCAGCCTCCAGAACCCGGCGAGGACCGGAGCAGAACAAGGGGTAAAGCAAGCTCTGGGGGCATTGTTTGTGCCTCCCACTTAAGACCTCTTTATAAAACACGAAAGGTCCAGAAAACAATAAAACAGATGACAAAACAAGAAGAGCGAGAATGTGACAGAGGAAAAAAAAAAAAAGAAAAAATACCAAGCTAAAAAACCCTAGGGTGATTACAAGATCAGCATGCCTTGGTACAATTACCATCACTTTGAATTTGAAATGGCCATTTAAAGGGCAGTAGAGCATCCTGGAAAATTAGACTGGAGCCTAATTAGCACACTCCAACCTGACAACGGAGCAGCTTTCAGCCTGGCTGAGCAGGGCAGTCAAGCAAGAGGAAGTGACTGACTGAAGGACTGAAGGACCAAGGAGGCCCTGCCGCTGCCGCTCTGAACCCATCACGTACCCAACTGTGACACACACACACACACACACACACACATACACACAGCACGAGCATGAACACGCACGCCGGTTTGTATTATTATGCTTGTGAGGACTTTCCATTGACAGCATTCATTCCCTCACCCCTAACCTTAACACACTCAGCTACATGCCCGGCCGTAACCCTTACACTAACCTCAAACTGATCCTAACCTTAACCCTAAACCCTAAACCCTACCCAAGCCCTAACCATGAATTAGCCCCTTGAAAAAGTGAGGATTGTCAAAATGTCCTCACTTTGGAGGATGGAGTGTGTAGAAATACAAGTATACACACACACTGCACATGCATGCACACACATTATCTCTTTCTTCCAGGCACATCCATCACAGGCATGTACATAAATGATCAACTTCACTCATCGACTGTATATTTCATTTTCATATACTTGATCGCTTCAGAGCCAATAACACCTTCAGTGAGCTTTATCATTTTTCCCACAGAGTGGTGGCGCTCAAGTATGTTTCATATCCCTATCAGCCTGCCAGCAGTGGTCGGGTCAGGCCCGTGACCCTGTGACCCCTCACCGTTAAATTAACTCTGCCCCCAGTTGGGTGTTGTGCCAAATGTCAGGAACGGCCTCTAATCCTGTCTCACTGTCTGGCTGGCCACTCAGCACCAGACTGCCTTTCCTGTCCAGACCAATCTACCTACATACCAACCTCAGCTCAACTCAACTACAGGCTCACCCGCACGGAGGGGGACCACCTACTTACTCTACCTGAATACTCGGGTGTTCAATTTTTATTTTCTCATTACACCAACAAAAAGCTGCTGCAGAGAGTTTTAGTTTTGAGTTGAAACTTTTGAGCGTCGAAGTGGTTGAAAAGCGGAATTGCAAAATCCTGCCGGAGGGATGGAAAAGTGCTGAGGGGAGGTGAAACAAGACACTGTCAAGCCAGCTGTGTGTGTGTGTGTGTGTGTTTCACCTCTGCCTTTCCTGAGCCCTGGGGTCTTTACCGAGGTCTGGTCAAAGAGAAGGAGAGCCCCATGGCTATATCTGTCATAGAGCACAACAGGTCCAGCACAACTTCCCCCAAAACTTTGCACAGTGCGACTGAGTTTGATAGTTAGAGATACAATGTGAAGTTGTCGAGAATCAATACGTTTTGAGGAGGATACGGATGAATCGTGTCGGTTTATTCCACGATAGAACGTCACGTAGATCGCCGCTGTGCTGTACCTTTGCTTTATCGATCGTGGCTCAAGCAGGGGATGATTTCTTCTGGGCGGATCAATCCAAACCTGTTCCAGAGACCTGCGTGACCTCTCCATACCACAGTCACGGAGCACTGGCATTGTCTGAAGGATCCGCTAATTTGATTTGAGTCAAATGTGGGGCTCAATCACTGCCTATTAGCTTAGATTTAATTAACTCAAATCACGTTATTGTGTTTGATGACAAAGAGGTTTCTGAACGGGAACCTCATTGTCAGATCATTGTTCTGCTGTCTCATTCAGCTCAGTCAATGGCTGACAAAGAAAGAGGAGCTGCCAATAGGAACTACCGATGGTAAAGAAGGTCTTATTGTTAATGGAGGGCGGGTGCTGGATACCTGGACAGAGAGACTGCACACTGACCATCGGCAGAAAGTGTTATTGAGCAGAGCATGGTTGTATGGCAATGTGTTTCTTAAATGATAATTGATCTGAAAAATGAGACAAGTAATATATTGGGATCAGGATAGTTTACGTGGGCAGCATTTTAAGGTAATGGGAACTGGCATTGGTATTGAATTGATTGGCAAATTGTGAAGAACAAGTAGAATAAGAGAAAATACTGTTGATTTTAGCTGTTGGCAAAATTGTCCTTCTGCATTGCTGAAAAATACTTTCATATATATATATATGATGGCCTTTTCACGTTTATTTTAAACATTTGCAATATCTACATTGATTTAATAGTATTTTGTCTGGTTTCATCCTCACTGACAACACTGTAGGGGTTGGACAATATATGTAATTTATTAGGAAGTTTCATGTTGTCCTGCTGTCTTGTCACAGAAGCTTCTTGAATTTAAAATCAATCTGTTGCCGTTCAAATTAATAAAAAAAAACACACAGAACACAGAAAGAATGAAAAGTACAAATCAATCACCTTCAAAAAAAAAAATGACATAAATACCATTAAATTCCATAAGATCTTATTTTACCTCAGTCCGCTCCTAATGCCTTTCTCTCATCTGGAGTGACATGATATTTTTTTCCTCTGACACGCGCTATAATTGACAAAGCCTGGCTGCACTTTGCCAAAGTGTATTGAGCTGCTGTCTGGTTGAAGAATACAAATTCATCCAGAATCTGAGGTGCTCAACAAAACTCCTGCCAATTATTTGAAGCCCTGTAAATGATAACTCTGCGGCCACTCAAGCATAAAACAAGGAGATGAAGATGAGTCTTTCCCCCCCCACCCCCATCATTTCATCCCATTTAATTGACAAGCTCTCACTTGCTGTTAAATTTCGAAGATTACAAATATGAGCTGAATCTCGAGCACCAATCCGCTCGCTCTAATCACACGCAGAACCGGTCGCAAATTAATCTACATATTTTAATAAGGCGCCAGTAACAGGGAAGGTGTGTGCAGACATTTAACGGATTATCATCCGCCGTCCCCTGAGTTCAGAAATTGAATAAATATCTTCCATATAAATACTTGGGAACCTCGGCGGAAAGCGAGAGGCTTTTCTCTCTCCAAGTTTATTCTCAGCTCTCTCCCCTCTCTCTTTCTCTCACAGATGAACATGTGGAAGAGGCTTTCAGAGGCTTTTGCTTCACTGGTGGTGCTATATAGTCTTATTCTTGGGCCGATTAGCCATCCAAGCACTTATTGAACAGAGAAGATGTAATTTCCCAGGCCTCCTAATACCAGCGGTTCCTTCGTTTCTTGCTTCCAGTGTAATCTTTATGAGCACAGGAGTGAAATTCCCAACATGATGCCTTTATCAAGAATTAAACCTGCTTTGGAGATGAGGACGTATTTGGGTCCACCTGTTTAAAACACCACTATAACTTGCAGTTTTTAAAGTTAATAGGGAACCGAAAGCTTACTGGGTTTGACTCATGCCCATGGATCTCGTTTTGCTCATCCAAACGCCCTATTCAGGCGAAACTTAAACATTGGATAGTGGTTTCAACAAACCTGACCATCATATTTTTTACAGGAACATGTAGTTATGTACTGCACTGCCTCAGTATGTATGTAATATGGGTATGTCCACAAATACATTTTGTTAAGTACTTTTTGTCATAGGTAATGCAGCTATGTTGACCTGTGCACATGCAGCCACAGTGTCATAGTGTTGAATCATAGTGTTGAATCCCTGTTGTATACAAATACACAAACATGTACTGAAGAGCCTTAAACCTGCAGCTGAACCTGTCATTCACATACTTAAACATGCCTATTTTTCTTGAGACAGTGAAAATTACAAGCTTCCTCATTCATTGAAAATGAACCAGTGGTGGGAGTCCCTAAGTGGCAGTACAAAGAGTTATAAATTGTTTTTTTTTTTCACCTTTTCACAATGCCAAGAGGAATATAGCCCCATTACACTCTTGAGGGTCACTTTTAGTGTCTGAAGGTGGTGCTTACACAGACTTTACAACGTGTATCATTACAGCTTGCCATATAAGGAAGTGGCTGGGATGAGAAAGGGAAAGAAAGAGGAGGTCACCAGGGCTGTCATTTTCAGAGGGGAGAGAGGACCAAAGATCGGCACTCAATTATCACCTCTTAAGTGGAGCGAATTTTTCTTTTTTCATTCATGCCACTTGTTTGCGAAACCTGCTTTTTGAACGTATAGCACATATTATAATGCTGTTACTGTGTTTTCTGTCATTTAACTTTTGCTCCTAACCAAGAACACATTTAAAACTTCAGGGATCCTCAATCAGTGATAGACACATCACAGTACCAAGACAAAACAGTGATAAACCACCACTACGACAGTGATTTGTCATTTAGAAGTGATTCGTCTGGTGCTGTCCCATCTCCTGGCTGAGTAAGACATCACACGTCAGCGGTGATTGACAGTTCCCAGTTCTGTCAGTTAGCTGCGGGGGAGCTGCAGGGAAAGATAAGGACATCTATCTGTGTAGTCCCTAATGGCAGACTGGGGTCACGTGAAGGTCCCCTCTAACCATGATGATATCTGTATCTAGTAGGCCTGGGTTTACTCCCTCCACAACACCTGTCCTCAGCTGACCTCTCAACTCTATCTGCCCCCTGCTGCGTATCATCTCTTTGAATCTTGGGTTTCAAATGTCTGGAAAGACATTGTTGATTGGTCATTTCAAAGAGCTGAAACTCAGCCAAAATAATATTAACAATGTTTTTTTGTTTGCCTTTAAAGTTGATGTGAAGATACTTTTAATGACCTCACTGTCAAGAATTGAACTGAACATATTGCAGAAGATTGCAGTAGATAAGTTGTAAAATATGGCCTACCGTTGCACATACCTTCCATTAAAAATATCCAATGTTCATTTGGACCATTTGGAGTAGTTTTGAGAGAGAAAAAGCGTGTTTCAAGTTTGTGTCAGATTGGTTGCTACAGCAACAGCGCTATGTGTCGGGTAGAGGTGGAGACGAACAACATGACTATGCTTATGCCGTGTCTGCGTGAGGCAAAGTTGCAGGAGGAGAGCAAATGTATGACAGTTAATGCTCAATTTTGCACACCAAAAGTTGGGCCTTTCTTTTTTTTATTTTTTTTATTTACTACTGAGTGATTCATCTTGTATAGCATAGACAATCTTTGACTTTAAGTCATAGAAGTGCAGCTAAGCAACATGATGACACCGGTGTACCAGACTTGGCAATACTATAAGTGTGTTAGCAGATTTAAGTCCCCTTTACTTTTATCCCTCCAAATCTCCTTATTTCGTTTAATACAAAAGCTAATGGTGAATAAGGCATTGCAGGGGGTAGTGGAGGGGGGTGGGGGCAAGCCCTGCACCACTTAACCTTAAAGCACCTTGCATTTAAACCCCCCAACATATGTGGTCTGGCCCGCAGGTCTGTGTCAGAGTTTGTTTAAAGGTGGTTAACTGAATAGCTCTTTTGTAATGTCATTAGCTCAGTATTACCAGGTTGACTCTTACAGTAAAGAAGTTTGGTTGCCCTGGTGGGATATGTTATCCAGATGGAGCCATCTGAGGTTAAACGACTTTACCAAAGCAACAGAAGATGGACAGATCTAGAGAGAAACCGGACAAACACTGAAACACATTTTAATTACAGTGTAGTTTTCACTGCAACAGGGAAAACTCATCCTTAAGAACATGTTGGGAGTGTGTCTGTTTGTGAGTTCATGCACTTGTGTTGACGTGTGTGTGTCTATTCTGTTCGTATCATAATGGTAATGGTAAAGCCCATTCAGCTTGGGTACTATGGTGAGCTGATTTACCCTGTTCCTGGGAATGTCTATAGGATCTTGAGGTAATCACCAGACCATAGCCTGTATATGCAGGTCAATAGAGTATGTTACACAATTAAAAAAACACATGTGTATTGACCAACAGTAAAATGGTACTTTTGATAAAAACAACAGCTTCAAATCCATAAATGACCTTGTCTGTGAAAGACAAAAATGCAAATAGCACAGGGCAATGACAGAGAAGAGTGGAACAACAGGACATTTAAAGGAGAAAAAAGACAGCGAGAGAGAGAGAGAGAGAGAGAGCAAGGGGGGTGTAAAGGGTGAGTGAGAAAGCCTTGGTTATTATCTCAATCATCGAGCGGAATAATAGGACAACAAAAAGCCTGAGTGTGCCCAAGCCA
>CABFOQ010014569.1:5110-16553 GCA_900660455.1 Gephyroberyx darwinii | reverse complement strand
GCATTTGCAATTTGTTCAAAAGAACGAGAAGTTGCTTTTATGATGTGCACAAGTGACTAGATGATGTGGAGGTTGAACAAGTAGTTTTGAGAATTTCAATTCTGATCTGAGAAATGTACTAAAGCAACTGAGAAAAACTAAGGTCTCACAAAGCTGGTTATCAACTCGCTCTGTCAACCCAGGACTTTCCAATCCAGTTATGGGCGCGTTCACATAAAAGGGGTGGGGTTTGTATCAAATAGCCAATCACATGAAACATGGACAGATCCAGAACAGCAGATATAACATAAGTTAAATATACTTTATTGACCCCATGGGGAAATGAGGTCGGTGCAGCAGCAAAAGTAAAATGATTCAGCAAGGGAAATTAAATAGAATACAAAAATAAGAAATAAAAATAGTTGAAAAAATTAAATAATAAAACAATAAAAGCAATAAACTAGACAATGAACAATTGTGGGGTTATATAAACATAATGCTACTGACAGTTTCAACACATTAAGTAGACTGTAGAAGTGGGAAGTATGGGAATGGAATGGATTACTAAAATTACTATATATAAATAACTATTATGATGAATACATATGAGCAATACAAAAAATACATCAGCGAAAAGTAACACAGTTACTGCTGCCAAGGCTAGAGAGGATTGCTGGAGGAACACTGCAGATAGTGTAAATGTTTAGGTAAATAGGCTTAACACTGCCCTGCCATTAAGACACAGTGGGCACACCGTTCATTGATACAATGCGTCATCACATTGAGGCTGTGAAAAGATGTTCTATTAACAAAGTCTGCCTCAGGGCTGCGGTGAAGGAATATGAATACAATCTATTGCACTAATCACTCTCGGGAATCCTAATAAATTTCAGCACACTTGCAACAGTAATTTTCATTCATTATTGATCACTATAGCCAGCTAATGTAAGCTACCCATAGGAAAGCAAAATCCAAGAAGAGATACCATATATATATATACCTTTTATTTCTCCTAGACACAAATGAGCTTTTTCTTTTTTAAGACTAAGATGAGACTAAAGGCATTTTCTCCTGTTTCTCAAATTCAACTCAGGAGAAACAACCACATAAAACCCTTATGGATTTTTTATATTAGAGATATTTATTATATTACAGTCTGTTAATTCAACAATATTCCTCTGAACAGTTTTTTTTTTCATTTTAATGCAATGCTTTTGTTCCTGTCTGGTTTTGTTAATGGAATTTGTGTAGTAAAGGTTATTAAAAAAAAAAGTCCACAGGATCGTCTATCGTAGGAATGATGATGCTATTTTTTTCCAGAGAGTTGATTAGTGAGGAAAACAAAACAATAATTCAGTGTGTGGCTGGCTGTGGGCAGAGCAACCCTTTGGTTTGTGGTGCGTTCAGTTTAAAAGCTCAACTTGGTGTGTAGCCTCAGAGGTGCCTGTTGTCCAAATGGAAGCAACGTTGGCCCTTTATAAAAGATATCTCTTTCTTTCTTTCTTTCTTTCTTTCTTTCTTTCTTTCTTTCTTTCTTTCTTTTTGATGATGATGATGATGATGATGATGAATGATCTAAAGTCTACAGTAGACATGTCCTTAAACTGTTGGTGGTTATGGGTTGATAGACAAGTGCTCCATCTTCTGGGGCAGACTGGGACATGGCCTCCACCCTAGCTGGATGGGAGCTGCCCTTGTTTCCCTCTGGAGCAAGCTTTCTGCTAATGGCAGGGAATCAGACACTGTCTCAGTCTCTTAAGTCCAGACTCAAACCCATTTATGTAGTACAGCCTACAATTTACCTTAACACCCACCATGCCAGCCTTCCCTTTGCCCTTGTTTTTTCCTATGGTGTCTCGTTCAGTCTCTGCTCCTGCGGTGTTGCTCCCACATCCACCCACTCTCTCTTGTTTTCTGTATATTTGACTCACTACACATGTTATCCCTAGTATCTATAGTAATTTATGTGTTGTGTGTAAGTTATTCTGTTTTTGTCTTTGTTTTATTGATTTGCTGCAGAACGTATATGCCTATGGGAGACTAATATAGTTTGCTATGATTTTTTTCTCTGTATATTTCCGTTCCTCAGTCAAAGTATTCTAACTTCCAATACCCTTGGCTGTATTAACTCTGCTAAACCCCCCTTTCTGTCCTGTCTCTCTCTCCCTTGCCCTCTCTGTTTGTCTCTCCTAAACCGGTTAACAGCTAATTGGTTGCGGAGGATTTGAGTGAAACAACAATTGGACCCAAAATATTCCAAGTCCAACAGAACTATCTTTGGCCTTCCCATTCCCCAAGGGCAAGTCTCACAGCAACTGTTTTTACCTTCAGACAGGCTGTCAGACTGAAAGACAGAGAAGGTCAACACACAACACTTCAACCTAGTGTGTGTGTGTGTGTGTGTGTTTCAAATGAGCGTCAGCATGTATTTTGTATGAGGGTGTGTTTCTTTGTTCTTAACAAAGGACAAACGACTCGAGGGAGTGACTCGGCTCCAATTAAAGCCTCTCTCCTCTTCTCTCATCTCCATCTCACCAATCAGAACCGGACACTTTGTGTGTTTGAAGTCCCCAGGATTAGGCCTGGAAATCCTCTCTCCCCCTTTTTTTCCCCTCTCTTTCTCATCCTCTTTCTCAACTGCATACTTGCTCTTGTATCTCTACCCTTGTGAGGACATTGTTTTTTGGGGTTTAACCGTTTGGGTTAGAGTCATGACTAGGTTAGGTCTCGGGTTAAGAGTCAGAGTTAGAATTAGGGTCAGGTGAAGGTTAGGAAATACAAGAATGTGCGTGTCACTTGAGGATCAAAACTGCGGGACCGTAACAGAACTATGAAAATGTATTTTGTTCTGGTGACGGGAAGCTAGAGGCAGTCAAATTCAAAAAGTTTCAGACGTCCAGTTTCTACGTCCTCTGTTTTTCTTGGTCAGTACAATTAACAAATTGCCCTCTAATCTTTCGTAGCATGAAAGGTTGTTGGCAGACACCATAAGACCCTCATTCCTATATCGGATCAGGTAGATCTGATGTTATGAAATCACATCCTAGTCCGTCCGTACCAGGACTGGTGGTCCCTTCACTTTCAATTCACTCAATTCAAACTCTGAATTGAAACAGTTCATGTAATAACGATAGAGCCGTAATTCTCAGTTGTTTCTAAAGTGACGTTTGCTTTTAATCTGGGTTTGATTATTTCAACCTGAATGTTGGAGACACTACCTGGACTGTATTATTTGTGCATAGCACCTGCTGTAGTTGCGGTTGAGTTGCCCGATGTCTTCCCTGTTAACTGCAGTGAATACTGTCTGATTGTCCTCTCATCTTTCACTGTGATTAAAGACTGCTTGTATACAACGTAAACTGTCATTTCTATTAGTTTAATAGCCCAATATGCTTGCTGGTCCATATAACCACCTGTCACAATAGTTTACTGAGAGTGGGAGTGACATACTGTATTTGATGAAATTGAAATGAAATGAAATTGTCTTTTGTAATATTGTGGTCACAGGAGTCTTGTCCTCTGTTGTCTGTCTTTGTTATAAGTTTAAATGAACAAACTGCCCTCTCATATTTTAGTGGGATGAAAAGCTTGATGTAATTTCAGTTGCTATGGTTACACTTGGTTGCACTTCTCTGAAATGTGAAAGCAATGCAAGCCTGACCAGTTCAGGATGTGGTCTGGCTCCTCCGGATAACAATGTTAATGCTGGTGTGAACAGATGATAAAGCTCATCCAATTGAAATGTGTAACTGAGTGTGGTTCTTTGAGATCTCATCATGAAGATCTAATGTTTGTCTTCGCTGGTCCACACACAAATCTGTATCCGCACCGTTACATTGCTCTTATACAGTACATGTAGTGAGTGCATTGCATTGTGGGTCTAAGGATATGATGTTTTTACAGAGTGTGATTTTTTTTGTGAACCTGGCAGGTACGGTAGATTTTGCTTGTAATCTGAAAGTGGGATGCAGAATGCATAATGTAAAGAGATGAAGAGGCAGAATGGAAAAACATAATTGAGCATATTTAAATAAACCATACACTGGAGATGCATCACAGTGACTAAATTTTTGTGAGAAAATGAACACTGGTGCTGAGAGTTAAATTATTGGGAGCCGTAACCCCATTAGGAAAAACATATTAATCATGAGAAAGCATGATTATAAAAGAATATCTGTGCTCTCATGCAGCTGCTCTATCAAGTTACATAGAGAACAGTGACAATAGGTTGTTGATCCAGTGATTCATATGAGATGCTTGTCTGCATTATAATGATTGATCACCAAACCCACACTGTAATAGCGTTCCTGTTTGGTTTGTGTGTGTGTGTATGAATGTATTGTGTGTGCGTGCGTCCTTGTGTACAGTATGTGCTTGTGTGTGTGTTTGCTTGCATGTGTGCCGTGTGTACTGTGCATGTGTATAACTCATCCGTATGGTAATACAAAGGTCATTGTGTGTGTGTACACTATCCTAACAGTAATAATAAGAGCAGCTAATTCTCATATCTGGCACCAGTATGTCTCCTGCGTTAATGTTATACAAGGCAGATACACATAAACAGAAAAGACCTAAACACAGCATAGTGTTAATGAATGAATATACTGTGTGTGTATCCGTGCACAATCCGTGCACAATGTTCTAAGTTATTTCTGTGCAAAGCAGAGATCATAAGGCTGCAGAGGATGCAGAGGATAGCCAAATGACAAATGCCTGTGTATCTATGCCAGTGTGTGTGCATACGCATGTGTGTGTGTGTGTGTGTGTGTGTGTGTATAGCATGTGTGTGTGTGTGTGTGGCTCACCCATCCTAAAGCAACAGTGATGATATCCATTACTTCTATGTTTCCTGTGTCACTGTTTCACAAGGCAGATGGTATATTACATAAAACATAGAGACAGATATAAATAGAGATCATAAGTAGGGGGATGATATCACCAAAAACCTTTTATTATCAAATCCATTCCCCTAGATTTTAGAGAAAGTGTGAAAATAACAGTTTATCTACCCTCCATCTCCTGGCTGCTTTTGAGTTTTTGGTTCTCACGTTTATAATATTTGTAATAAATGCTTTTAATCTTTGTAGCTACTTGCTGTAGTCTGATTGTGCTTTTGTCCGACCTGTTCAACTCTTTTAGGGGCAGAGTAGGGGTTGGGAACCGGTTTTCTCAGTGTTGATTCCTTAACGGTTCAGTTTGTTGATCCTTTCCGTTACACACCCCAGAATACTGTAACTGATTGAAATTCCACTATCAAGTTAACTGCTATTAACTATTCATGCCACTGTTGTATTATTGTGTTACCCGCAATACTCTTGACATCACAACAATGTACACTGTGTGCACGTTGTTGAGGTCAGGGAGGAGCGTGTGTTCAGTTCATCTCCACATCACACAAGAGCAGTTGCCTTGTAGTTGAAGTGCATTGCCAGACATCAATGCAGAGGATGAACTAGAAGTGTACCCACACACCCGATCTCTTCTTTCAACCATTTGCCTTGGTCGCTATGCTGCTATACGCTCCAGTGAGAAGGAAACTGCTCCTGAACACACACTCTGCTCACAGCAGACAAAGGAAGAGGAGAGCAGGGTGATTCAGTAGTGAATTAGAAATTGTGCACAAAATAAGAGCAGGGGGAAAAAACTGTGAATTGATGACGGGAAACATTGGAACCAGCCCTAGTTGGACGCACCTTCACGAGAGAGGTTGCCAGCCCACGATGCTAACAAAGTGCAGCAATAACGTTGCACTTATCTCTCTTGCAGCAATTGGGGGAAAATGACATGCTTCTCTCTCTTTCTTTTTCTCTCCCTCCCTCTGGCTGGTCTCCAAGGTGCAATCCCTTCATTTCCTCTCATCAGTCCATCTTTTGACTGGTGTGTCTCTGTCACCTCTTTATTGGTGCCATGCTGCCTGGAGGAACACACACACACACACTCATACACACAGATAAAAATACACACAGACACAGAAACACCCACTCACAGCGACCTCACACTCCCTGTGGGATACAAATGATACAGCCGCTGCCAGCAGGCTAATCACTTGTTCACAGAATGGATTGGTTTCTCCTCTTCCACCTTTTGGTAGGTATTAGTTCCTGGCATCTATTGGTCCCTCAGAGAAGGAGGGAGAGAAAGACAGACTGGTAGAGAGATATAGGGAGAGAATCTGTGTGATCTGTCCTCTCCTTTTCGTTATTTCATTATCCACGTGCACAGGTGTAAAATCCAGGTTCAGAAAGTAAACTTCTACAGCATGGGGAGGAACTAATAATCAACTGGTTAAGCTGGTGCTGGTGGAGAAAAATCCTGGTCAGGACTTCTACTCTATGAACCTGGAATTTTTTACACCTCTGTGCCACGTGATGAAGGATCCCAGTGTGGCCTGGCCTGCAGACACCAAGCTGCATCTGTTTCTATCTGGGTTCTTGCATGTTGCAGCGTGACTCTTTAAACCTATTAGCATTACAAAAGTGTCAGTTCTTAACATTTTTAACCAAACCAAAAACACCACTTAAATGTTTAGATCTGATCTGATGTTTTGGGAGGAACAAATGTGTATCCGACTGGTGTGCTTTTCATGCTTAGTGCTGCTATGGGAAAATGGTTAACTAATCAAAAGGATGAGAAATAGATAAAGATAGGGTCAAGCAGGAAGTGTGCAGTATACTATACTGTATCTGTGTCACTGACAGAGTCATCTTTCCAGTGGTGTTGCTGCTGCTAGTAGGTCAGGTGTGTAGGTCTGTAAAGTCAGCATCTTCCTCCTCTGATAGCCCCCTTCCTGGTAACAAAGAAAAATGCAGATATAGAAACAACAGAGAACTAAAACATCATCTAAAACATTTTGAAAAATAGTCTGGATTATGATTTTTGTCATAACTGTGCAGCCCTACGTTAAGCCCTAGTTCTGTGGTTTCTGGCTATTTACCTATTGATTGGATGAAGTCATCCGATAACAAGATTTACACGCCCTCAATTATTATTGCCAACGCTTCTTTGAGCTTGTCTTTAGCTGCCTAGTCAGCCGAGTAGCTATTTGATTTTGGTCCTGTCTTAGTTCAGGTTTACAGTTCCTTTTGATGACTAAAATAAAAGCTAAAATTGATATTGTAGCCAATCAATAAGCCTGTCCCCATTTGCTTTGTTATACCAGTGTATTTTAAGTGTTTCCAACTTGAGCCAATTTTTTTTTTTTTGCCATAATTTGTTTCTGTCACTATCAATATGTACTTTGCATCACTTCCATGTTCAAATTTTACCTCAGTTGTTCTCTCTCTGTGTCTTCTCATATATTCGTATCCATGTGCGTGTGTGTGTGTGTAGGCGTATGCTGCTTCACTGAGTTTCCAACACATTCATTCAGCCAGCAAAACTCTTCTATTTCCTGTTAGTGACAGACTGCCTCAGGCTTGTAATATAACTGTCAAAACTACACAGGAGAAAGCAGGAGAGGAGAGGGTAAGAGAAGGTTGAAAAGGAGGGGAGTGGAGAGAAGGTATGGGGAGATAAGCGGGGAGGACAGAGGGGTGAGGTGAAATTGCCCAATTGAGCTCTCCTCCCTATCACCATCAGTATTATTGTAGGATAGATGCGGGATGGGGGGCTGCTACCTTGCCTGCCTACTATATGCATACCATACTGTGAGGCTGGCTTGGTGCCCGCCCACATTCTGTGTCTGTCACCCGACATTGTGTTGTTAGAGAACGTCATCGGAGCACTCCTGACAGTAGCTGAGCCGTCCTGGGGCTGTTAGTGGTATCAATATGAACCTGTCTCATTTGATCAGAAGGAAAGATGGCATCAAGACTAGAGAGTGACAGCAACTGGTGGCTAGTACAGGAGAAGGATATCTGGTGTTGACCCTATGTGATCATTTCATTGATTTATCTTTGAGAAACCATTACATCTGGGTCACAGAGGGATATGTAGGTAGGTAGGCAAGTAGAGAGGTAGATAGGGAGGTAGGTAGGGAGCGAGGTAGGGAGGTAGGGATGTAGGTGGTAGGTACCGTTCCTCTGCTCAGCTTAAGATCGACAACAGGCTAGCCAAAAAGTTGTTCCAAATCTTAGATAAAAGGAGAGCAGGGACATTGGCATTGCATTGCATTGATCACCATTAAGTTAAGTCTGGTCTGAAGTGGACTTCCCAGAAGCTCTTTAACACTGCTGGTTGTCTGCAGTCAGACGATGCAGCCAGAGGTGGCGTATTGGTCTAGGAACCACATTTGGCTGTCCTTGTGTCAAATCACTGCAGAGCCTTTTCTACGTGATACTTTAGTTACCCTTCTTCAGGCACACCCACCACACACTCTACTGATCTGGGCCTGATTGCTCTTGACTTTCTCTACTCCTCAACTACGTACTCGCTGCTTCCCAAATGTGAGGGGGGTACAGGGAGTGAAATTCTCTTCTTGCCTCCCTTCTTGGCTCTTCTGTTTCAAATCCTTATCTAAGGGGTCATGGGGGATGGGGGTGGCTTCAACAGAGGTGACCCAGTTTCATTTCAATTCAATATACACAACTTCAGTTTGTATCATCGGGGAACAAACGTAACCATATAGAATAACTCTATTGTACAGTGTGACCCGCTGTGCAATATGCTGTACACAAATTCAGCATCAGGAAAGCCTCTTATTGCTCCCGTTTTAGGGCTTTTGGGGAACATTTTAGGAAACATTTAATAACATTTCAGAATGAAGGTTTCTCCTAATGATGACTTTGTTCTCCCCTGTTGACCAGCTGCCTCAGAAATGCCATTACTGTCGTCTCTCACACAAATACATGCACAAATGCACTGTCACACACACACTTATGGTCCGGAGAGAAGCATTACAAATGATCTCGGATCTTTAGGAACAGTTGAATATAGTCTCATGTTATTTCCCCTGACTAGCACTACAAGACAACACCAAAGTCTAGACTCTGGCCTCTAACACAGTTTATTTTCATTCAAATGTCATTGTTACAGATTAGTAGTACTCTTGAAACTGTAAACGCTAACGTAACCACCAGACCCTGTGAAGCCGTTGTCCTGATTATGACAAGCCTGCATATGAAAAATGGGATTGACCGGTGGGTCGGGGAGGTTCATTGCAACATGTAGAAATATAGAGAGAGCAGTCAAGAACACTAACATTATTTCCCCTGAGAAAGCCCCGTCCAGAGAAGCCATCACTAATAACTAGCAATATCACATCAACTCTGGTTTGTAACTCACATATAACTGTAATTATGAAAGTTAAGGTTGTGGTAAAGCAACACGGTAAACAACTGAACTCAATCGTGTTTTTTCCAACATTGCTAATATTTCATCAATTTTATCTTTTCAGAGTCTTGAGAGTTATTCATGCTTTTGTCTCTCAACATCTTGACCACTGCAACGCCTTGTGTTCCTGCCTTAGCCAATCCTCAGCGGCCTGGCTCGGCCCGGCCTGAGTGCTGCAGCAAGGCCCTTGACTTAAACATGTTTCAGGTCCCACATCACCCTAATAATAGCCTTTCTTCACTGACTGCCTGTCAAATATAGAATTTTAATTACCTACAAGGCATTGCATGGTTTAATACCGAGTAATATGACGGTGCTTTTAACTAGCCATGGTCTCTGAGGCCCTCTGGCAGAGCTCTTCTTATGGGTCCAAGGTGTTAAGGTGATAAGTCTCTGACTTAACACTTAACCACCCCTATTTATTTACTGCTTTTAGCCTGGTGCTAAAACCGTCTGTCTAAACCTGTTTTATTGTATTTGCACTTTGTTTCTATGTGAAGCACATTGGTTACATGAGTATTGTGTCTCACTCAGTAGGGGGTTGAGTCCCTCAGTGTGAAGCATTTCTTTGTGTGTATGAAATGTGTTATATAAATAAAACCATCCTAGGATGAAAACGGTCATCAGGCCTTTGCTGTTAAAGCATCCAGACTGTCAGGGTGGAAAATACTCTCAGCTGAATACCTACTTTTATAATAATACTTTTTTCTCATTTACTTTATTGCCTTTATGTACTTTTTAAATTGTTTTTGTTTGTGCTGTGTAATCTCATCATACTGTTGTAAAGCAATTTTAAAGTTTTGTTTTGGAAAAGTGCCATATAAATAAAGTTCTTATCATTATCATTCAAAATATTGCAACAAACAGCACAAGAAACAGTCCTGTAATATGCTGCTCAGTACCGAAGGTGGTACAGTACCAATCAGGAAGAGAATTTGTCTACCTCAGTCTCGTTATTTCCCTGGAGAAAGCACGCGTGAGGATGCTTATAATAACTGGTGCCTCAGATCAGAAGCAAAGCAATTAAAGCAAAGCGACTGACAACTCGCTAGTGGGGTTTCATCTACTTGGTCTCCTTGATTCTACTTCTTGTTGAGTGACCAGATGTTCTCACACGTACTCCTCCCTAGTCGATGTATCTCAATCTTGAGATTGAAAACTTGGCAAATGAATATAGAATATTTGTTACATTATTACATTATTGCTGATATTCAAGAGCATCTAAACTACAAATCAGATCACATTCCCAAGGCTCTTAATGGCTATTTTATCCCATGACAGATGTAGGGAACTAGGTAGCAACGTTAAATTACAACTGAAATGAATTATTGACGTGTTTTGAGTGCAGTCTGATTGCTTCAAGTTTCTTCAAGCGACCAGAAAGTGTTCTTTCTTCCCAGTCGATATCTACAATCCCACAGTAAGCACGCGCATTGAAACACAAGCGTCACATCAATGACGTCAGCATTGATCGTTCCAAATCTGTTTCCCTTTAACAAACATCCATTTGAGTCTCTCTTCTCTAAGTATTATTTCTCTTTCACTCATTCAGCTTTGAGAAACTCAAGAGCGAGTGGTATTGTTCGTTTCAATTTAATAATGTGTTGCGTAGTTAATGCGTAGTTAATGTTGTTTATCAGAGAGGAAAAGGGGGTGAAGGGCATTGCCCTGGCATATAGATGGTATCCCACAGCTGAAGAGGGGTCTGAGCCACACAACAGGAACGCTGCAATTAACTCAAGTGCCGTGACTCACAACTGGGGAAACAGAACTGAGAGAGAGAGAGAGAGAGAGAGAGAGAGAGAGAGAGAGAGAGAAAAGCAAAAGCAAATGGACATAACTTGTAAACAAAGTCTCTCTCTAATGTATCAGAAGGAAACAGAAAATTTGATTTTGACTACCAACTTCATAATAGAAATTCTCAGTTGGTTTATAGCAACGATATTGGGCATAATTTACTATTTACATTTAAAAAAAAAAAAAAAAAATCATTCCAAAATGTATCTGTTTCATTCTGAGGGTATTTTCCTGATAACTATAACATATATAGTCCATTTGCTTTGGGGGGAGCAGCAGAGAGTGCTCTAATGTCTGTGTGTATTCATGTAGACATGCATGACAGAGTATGTGTGTGTGTGTGTGTGTGTGTGGAGCTTCGCCCAGATTTACTCTGACTTACAAATAACACCAATCA
>CABFOQ010014547.1:14057-24748 GCA_900660455.1 Gephyroberyx darwinii | reverse complement strand
CCTGTTCCCATCATTTGTTCCATTTTCTTTCTCGCCTTTTTTTCACTTTGGTGCTTTTACCTCTACTCAGTGTCCAACTTCTAACCACTTCTTAAGATGATTTTAAGCTCTGTCATTGACTATGGGAGATGATTGGAAAGGCCAGCACTATATAGTTCAGTCTGACACACCATTACATGCATCCAAAGCCCCCAGCGAAGCCATCTCAATGTTATAGTTCAGCTCAGTCCAGTTCACACCGGTTCATCAGTGTAAAAAATGTCTGTCTGTTTGTGTTTGTCCAGGCGGAGGGGGACCGTCTGCCTCCCGGCCACACGGTGAGCCAGCTGGAGACCTGCAAGATCCGGAGTATCCGTGCCGGGACGCTGGAGCGCCTGGTGGAGACGTTACTGACGGCGTTCGGAGACAACGACCTCACCTACACCTCCATCTTCCTGTCCACTTACAGAGCTTTTGCCAGCACACAGACTGTGCTGCAGCTGCTGCTGGACAGGTAGGGCTGGAGCGACGTGCTGGGGCAAAATGATGCTTTTGACATTATCGCATGTGAAGTTGCAGTAGTTGGAAATGTGTTCTTTCATTTTGTATCGCAGGTATGGAAGTGTGGAGGAAAATGAACGAGACGCGAACAGATGTCAAGGCTCTGGAAGCAAAGGAGCCATCAGAAAGTAAGATCTTAGACTTGTAGACCTTTACTCTTCCCTTCCTTTCTTTACACGAACATCTCCATCTGTTCCATATGGACACTTCACTCCAGATAACATTTTATTACAACTTCCAGCGCTATACATCTGGGAGAGCCTGACTCTCCTCACCACATCTCAACTCTCATAAATTGTCTCCTCCTTTACCTCTCTCTCTTCCCCCCTTCCCTCTCCCAGTGCCCTGGCCTCCATCCTGCGTGCCTGGCTGGACCAGTGTCCTGAAGACTTCCAGGAGCCCCCAGACTACCCCTGCCTCCACAGGCTGATGGAGTACCTGCAGAGGGCCCTGCCAGGCTCAGAGCCCCTCAGACGGGCACAGGGTCTGCTGGAACAGCTGCAGAGTCAGGCGAACATTGACGATACTGATGGTAACTGTCTGAACAACAATCTGATACGTAGACAATAACCACATTATTACCCCTAGTGTTATTTATTAGTTTTCCAATCTCACAAACTCACAGACTATTGATATTGAATTCTCTACAGTCCTACATCATTTCTTTTTTCTTCTTGAATGTCAAATTTAAAAATTGTGTTTGGCTGTTTTCAGCTGGTTTCCATGGCAACAGTTCCTTCTGCCTGGGGGAGGAAGAGGAAGTGGAGATCGAGGTCCAGGAGGACTTCCTGTCGTTTGACGCCGACCTGGTGGCCGAGCAACTGACTTACATGGATGCGGTAAGAGGAGCAGAGGATTGATGGGGGGGGGACAAGATGGAAAGAGCGGTAGAGAGAGGATGAGGTGTATTGGCAGGGTCTGTTGGGTAGGAAGGAAAGGTTACACAGCACAAAGTACTGGTCAGGTTGTTAGTGCAATGAAGAAATCTACAGTGTCTGGTGTTGAATTAGACGCCTTTTACTTTTTTCACGTCTCAGTGTTCCTATAATAACAACTATCCGTGTTGTTTTGTTCCAGCTGCTGTTTAAAAAGGTGGTACCTCACCACTGTCTGGGCTCCATCTGGTCCCAGAGGGATAAGAAGCAGAACAAGCACAGCGCCCCCACCATCCGCGCCACCATTACCCAGTTCAACGCCGTGGCGGCCTGCGTGGTCAGCACGGTGCTGAAACGCAGACAGATCAGACCGCACCTCAGAGCACGGGTCATCCAGCGCTGGATAGACATCGCTCAGGTAGGCAGAAACACACACACACACACACACACACACACATATTAATACACATAAACAAGCGGTGAACTGACCTGTGTTATTTGTCTCCATCCAGGAGTGTCGTATACGCAAGAACTTCTCCTCTCTGCGAGCCATTGTGTCGGCGCTGCAGTCCAACCCTCTGTACAGGCTGAAAAGGGCGTGGGCCTGTGTGCACAAGTAAGTTTCCATTATCTAAACTAGATACCGTCGCTCCACGGGATCACCGACAGATCTGATCAGCATGATTATTTCAGTCACTTTTTTCTGCTTTCTTTTCACCGCGTGTCCGTTATCTAACATTAACGTCTGTGGTTGACACAGAGACAGCATGCAGACGTTTGAGGAGCTGTCAGACATCTTCTCAGACCATAACAACTACCTGACCAGCAGAGAGCTGCTCATGAGGGTGAGTTCCAGCTTCTTCACCTACCTCATAACACATGCTCTAGATGATTTTTTTTATTTATTAGTATCATAAAGTTATGAATGGGGAAATATTTAGCAGGTGGGAAATCATTTACCTTCAGTGTCTACTAGTCCAGTCCTCTGAACAAATCTCCTGTGCCTCGATTCATTCTTATGATGGTGAGGGCTAAAATTGATTTCTATTTCCTCAACAGGAGGGCACTTCAAAGTTTGCCAGTCTGGAAAGCTGTACCAAGGAGCACCAGAAACGGACCCACAAGAGACTCCTGCTGCAGAAGGAAATGGTGAGAAAAGGCTGGTTTACTAAGATGCAGCAACAATTCCCAGACAGATCAACGTGTTCAAAGGAAATTGAAACAGGCTTTTATATTTTCAAACAATGCAACCACAGCAATGTACTGTAAAGTGAGTCCCCAGTATTATGAACCTACATGAACCCTACATTTAGCTGTGTTGTATTATGCATTGTCCGACTTTATTGTGGCACCCTTAATGTTTTTATTTATGTTTAGTGTGTTTTTAAAGTCACCCAACAAATCAAATCAACGTGTTTCTCCACAGGGAGCGATGCAAGGAACAATACCGTACTTGGGGACCTTCCTAACTGACCTGACCATGCTGGATACAGCCCTGCCTGACCTAGTGGAGGTAAAAACCTCATCTAAACACCTGCTGAATGAAGTGTGTGTTTGTGTGTGTGCGTGTGTGTGTGTGTGCACTTGTGTGTATTTCAATATTTGAGAGCGTGTGTCTGTGAGTTTGCAGAA
Source organism: Gephyroberyx darwinii (assembly GCA_900660455.1). NCBI lineage: Eukaryota > Metazoa > Chordata > Actinopteri > Trachichthyiformes > Trachichthyidae > Gephyroberyx > Gephyroberyx darwinii. Next base: position 21,701 of record CABFOQ010014547.1, on the reverse strand, counting down.
CTCTGTAGATCTGAGCATCTCTGTGTAACCGCCGTCAGAAACTGGAGCGTAAGTTTCCATGAGTGTGTGAGGAATTTCGTTGGGCCATTTTTGGAGTGGTCCACCTAATGCTGTTTGTCTAAGCAGCCGCTGGTATGTGATGTCTGGGGTCTGACAGCGTGCTCTTTGTGTCCTCCGCAGGGTGGTCTGATCAACTTTGAGAAGAGACGCAGGGTGAGTGGTAGCAGCAGCCTCGTCTGACGCTGTAATCATATGATAAGCTAGGCTGACGTGTTCAAATGCATCAAACGTTGATACCTCTGTGTCTTTATTTACCCCTCCTTGTCTCCCTCTTCAGGAGTTTGAGGTGATCGCTCAGATCAAGCTGCTTCAGTCAGCCTGTAACAGCTACTGCCTGACTCCCGACCCGGCCTTCCTCCGGTGGTTCAAGAGCCAGCCCCAGCACAGCGAGGAGGAAAGGTACAGATCGCTTTTATTGATCTCTGCTATCCATTAGATAACAGAGTACATGGTCTATTGTACTTCCTTCCTCTCTAACACTCATAACTCACAATCCCCATGCCCACTAGATACATGGTGGTTTGGTATTATTTATACTTGTCACTAATGTCATCTATCTCTTTTTTTGCAGCTATGCCTTATCTTGTGAGATTGAAGGTCTTGGTGACAGCAGCCCAACTTCACCCAAACCTCGAAAAAGCATGGTGAAGAGGCTCAGCCTGTGAGTACACACACCAAAACATCTGTAATAGAATCTAAAGGAAGAAGGTGCAGGTGGACTAGTTTCCATGTGAGCTTGAAAGCAAATCCTTTTTTTCCTCTTGATTCCACTTGATTTCTCAGACTGTCTGTCATTTTGAGGTATTAGGCCAGGGGATTGCTGTGACCTATTTAGTTTATTCTCTACTAACCCGGTCCCTCGACTTTCCAGGCTTTTTCTGGGAGCAGATGTGACGGCAGCCAGCTCTCCAGTCAGAGAGATGCCCCGCTCGCCTCCTATTGGCAGCTCAGGGGAGAGCATGGACTCAGTCAGTGTGTCCTCCAGTGACTCCAGTAGCCCTTCAGAAAGTGAGGGGCTCACACCCATACACACTTCCGACGCCCAGCAGAACAAGGTGGGTTGCATCACCATACACTAAATGCTCTCCTTGGTCACACAGTGGGTTTTCTCTCATGTTTCTTCCTCTGTATAACACTGTGAGTGGAGGCAGTTTTACCTTCCCACGTCTTTTTGGAGCTTTTTCTCATTTTGTTCCAATAATTCCATTATGAACAGATGGGAATTATGGTTGTGTGTATTTGTGTGTGACCACTGTTTCTTTGTTTCTTCAGCTATCAGAATCCTCCTCTTGTACTTCTCTGCACTCCATGGACACCAGCTCATCTTCGGCCAGTGTCCCACTGACCCCTGCATCTCCCTCGCTCCCTGGCCCACCCTGCACCCACAGACGCTCCATCTCCCTTATCCCCATGTCCCCAGGCTCACCAAGCCAGCCCCCAGCTTATAACACCCAGGCCCAGGATGCATGCATCATAAGAGTCAGCCTGGAGCAAGGCAACGGGAACCTCTACAAGAGCATACTGGTAAATAAGTGTGTGTGTTTGTGTGTGTGTGTGTGTGTGATAGGACCTAGCTTTCACTTTACTCTAGATTTGTAAGATAGCAACACCTGTTGACTTAAATGTTTCTCTGCTCCCTACCCAGCTGACCAGTCAAGACAAGACTCCAGCTGTAATTTCTAGAGCCATGGCCAAGCACAACCTGGAGGTGGAGCCAGAGGAAGGATACGAGCTGGTACAGGTCATCTCTGAGGAGAGAGGTAAGGCACGGTTCTGGTCACATCTAGTTCTGGCCCCATAAGCAGGGTCCCTGAACCCTCAGGGGGCTTTGAAGGGATCTTAGGCGATCCCCAGAAAAATAGTTAATTTCACCAGTAGGTTTCTATGCAGCAGAATACGAGGATTCACTGTTATCTTCGACTCAGTGAAGTACTGTTGTGTGGTAATTCTGAACAGACGTTTCTGGCTAAATGTTGGAGTTCCCAGCCAAGTGTGCATGTGTTTGTTAGTTAATTTTGTCGACTCCTTTCAAAGATGGTGCAATTCCAAAAAACCTTACAGTTACAGTAAATACAGTAAGCTGAGTCTGCTGCAATAGTTAGTAAGAACTTGAAACTATGAACGTTGCAATTCGTGAACCATGTGTTGCTGACTCATTGCTTTGTACAAGAACTTGAACTCACAGTCTCTCATCTTTCTCTTTCAGAGCTGGTGATTCCAGACAACGCCAATGTATTTTACGCCATGAACACCTCAGCCAACTTTGACTTCCTGCTGCGGGTGCGAGGCTCAGCGGGGCGACCGGTCCAGTTGCGTAGCCGGTGTAGTTCCACGCTTCCTCGCGCCCAGCACCGCTCCAGCCTCTCCCTTAGACTCAGCAAGGTCACTCTGTGACCCTGGACTGGAAACCTTTGACCTAGAAGTTTGCCCTTACACCCCTAACCCAGGACAATACAGGGCATGGGCTGGATGTTGACTGTAGGGTAGATGGAGAGGCTGGATGGTTTGGAAATAAATGGATAAATGGATTTGAGGAGTCCAAGGAGCTCTAACCGATGGGCCCAGTGGAAGTCGATGAGTTCTCAGACTCTTAAAGAGCTCCACTTAGACTCTTCCTTTGCCAGTCAAGTCTCAGCCTGTACTATGCCACCCCTTCCTGTCCGTTCCAGCGCCTTACCTAACTCTGCTATGGACCACGGATGTGTAGTGTGACTGCTGTGCCAATGGGACTAGAAACTTCTGAATAGCGTTGCCTGTGACAGAGTGAAACAGCGACTCCTTATGGCCACCACTCTTCACAACAAGAGGTTTTTGCACACAGTTAAGGAGCGGAGCAGCCTCACTCCTGACCTCCAACAGTATTCTTCATTTTGATGAACTCCTTTTGTCCTGTGATGTCTGTATAGCTGACTGTTCCTGTTCTGGTGAGAGATAGAAGGGGAATGAATGGAGAAATGGATGGATGTTTGAATGGATAGATGGATGGATTAGTAGGAGGAGAAGTAAGTAAGTAAGACTGAGCGTCCGGTCTTGTTGCCTTCATAGATGAATGAACGGACTTCTATCAGTATTCTGAATGATTTGATTTATTGATTGATTGACAGGAGCTGTGATGTCATTAATTTTCCTTCTCTGCCATGTTTACCTGTCATGTCTGCCATGTGCACAGTGTGCACAGTGTGTGTTCTTCCCCTCTCATATTGTGAGCTGTGTGATGAATGCAGTATACTTGCATTCTGATTGGTTCCATAACTTGGTTTTAACAAGTCCTTGACAAATATCGAAATGGCCTTAGACGCCCCATCTAGAGGGTGTAGAGACACAATTCGTGCTGCATTCCAATCCAGAAAAAAGTTCCCTCACATGCCCTTCCACCTCCCGGTATCTCCTTTTTCAGTCTCTTTCAAAAAGGATGACTCATACGTATTTCACCCGTGTTGCAATTAATGCAGCAAGCATTTCCAAAGCAAGTAAACAAGAGTACAGAGGTGGGGAGGGAACAACTTACTGGAATGGAAGGCACCATCTGAAGAGTCTCATAACCGATGCCTACTTGTACCTCCTTTCCCTTCATTATCTGAAGTATAGAGTTGCACTTGTTAGCGGGTAGGAGATGCCAGTGGGATGTGAATATGGAGGAATGAGTGAGCCACTCTGATAGTGGTTTCCTCCCTCTTCACTAAATGAATTGCTATGTATGTTTGTAATTGTTGCTTTTTATATGTTTTTGTAACAGAAGTCAGGCCAGAAATGTGTATCAGCTTGGAGAGTGATGGAGGTTTTTAAAGGAAATGTAAATGCATTCAGATAAAAAAAAAAAAAGCCAGTGCCTGATTGATTTTACTGTGATACATTTGGAAATCTTTACATGAGGGACAGTTCACTTTTACAGACACACACACGCTAACCACCCCCACACACACTATTACCGAGATCCCATCTGTTCATTTCATACATACTAACCGCTCTCATTCTTAACACCATCACACAATGTCACGCAATCGGTAGATAAACACTACCGACCAAATGGCTGACTGTTTTCTTTCAGCCACCCTCCTCTCCTGCTGATCCTCCAAGGTTATAGTTATATTGTTGTGCCATGACCCGATGCAACCGGTTAGAGTTCCATGTGTTGAACAGAAATCACTCTGTACACCACCGAGCTAAAGGCGTAATGTTACCGGCCCGTTGGGACAACTGGCTCGTGGTTGGACTTGTGTGTTATTGATCCCATTCAATTTTCTCCATGCAACACTTCACTTAAAACTCATGAAGTCACCTTCGGTTCCTGTGTTCTTCATTGCCAAAGACTCTTCCTCTACCTAAATAAATAAATTATTATCATTACTACGATGCTTGTCCTGTCTTGTTGATACCCCTTGACCTCGTTGCGCACTAGAACTGTGAGCAACATACAGTGCACGACATTTCTAACATCTGTTTATTGCAATACAGTTCAATCTAGATTCTGCTGGTTTGAGTCTGTAGGATATTTACCTTTGAAATATAGATCCAAGGAGATGCTACAGGCTCTGAGTGGGAAAAACAACCCAACTCCCTTGACACTCAAGTTCATCTGATTGGATTGGATAGGTGTAGGATGAAAGAATCTCAGCGCCAGTTTACTTTTTGATAGACCACATGCCCGGTCCTGTTAGGACTGACAATGTCAATAAAGGAGCTAGAGGTTGTTCTGGACAGAGCCCAAGTCATTTTGCTGAGTGGAGGACATTTCTGCTGACTTGAATGCATCAGTCATGACCTTCCTTTCCTGAAAATAGGTTTGCTGCACCGGTCAAATGTTTTTCCAAGGATTCAAACACAAGCCTGCATTTTCGGGATTTTATTTCAATTCTTAAAATATACATCTTATGCAAGATACCAGAGAGTTATGGGGAAATAATTAACCAGTATAAGTATTGCAAATGTATTCTACAAGCCAAATGATTTTCACTGGCAAAAAAATAGAAATGTTGTCAATAACAAGCGAGATTCCTCCCATCAAAAATAAGTCTGTATCTGAAATCAACTGAGCTCTTTGTGTTAGGGGCCACAAGTACAACGAATAAAAAAAACATAAAGTGCTTTTTTTTCCCAGCTGTACAACAATTACAAGATTGAAATAAATGTACTTTATAAGTATGACAGAGGACACACACTCTCGGTTCTCCAGTGTACCATTATTCAACCATCATATTCTACACAGCAGCAGTCTTATTAATAGTTGCAATATATCAAAATCCATCAGGCATAGAAAAGCAACAATAACGTCCCTGATTATTATTTATGGCATTGCTCCGCAGCGGCAACACAATGAGGTCTGGTTGTTATGTAAACAAGTAGCTGGTGTATGACTCTTTCTGAAAGGACGTCCCCCCCATCTCCTCTCCTCAGCAACAATCCACTTTACAACATGCTTTACAACATACTCTATAAGCCATTTCCAAATTTCCAGTACAGCCTGCTAACAGCTGACAGTTAAGACTGGACTGCACTTAAACACACAGTACAGCACAGCCTATGGAGTCTATGGACATGAACGTGACCCATCAATGAGCTCCGTCCACTTTGCGGGTGATCATGGAGGGCTGGAAGCCAGGGTGGCGGCGGGCGTGCTTCAACAGGTGGTCACTCCGTGTGAAGCGTTTCTCACACAGCGGGCAAAGAAAGCGCTTTTCTCCCGTGTGAGTGCGAGTGTGGCGTGCTAGTTCATCAGAGCGAGCAAACCTCTTCTCACAGCCGGGCCAGGTACAGGGGAAGGGTCTCTCACCTGCAGCACAAACAGAAATACATCAGTGGGTACTTCCTGTTTCTTGTCAGGTCAGAGGCAGGTGAGTGCAGAGCTAACCCAGTGCTCTGGTTACAAAAATACAATTTCATTATAAGAGAGTAACTGCTAAAATAAATATAGCAGGCATACGGGCAACCAAGACAGGTTTGTAATTTTCTTGTAAAATTCTCCTCTTTCAAAATAAAACAAAGTGTTCAAATCAAATGTATTTGTCACATGTAATAGATACGGCAGGTGTGCTCCTGAGAGAAATGCTTACTTACAAGCACAACCTGCAGCGCAAAAACATTAGAAGTGTTGATTTTAGGTGATTTGTCCAAATACTAAGAAAATGTAATTGTTCAATTTATTGAAAAACAGGAATTATCTTCCCTGAGGAAAAAAAATGGTCAAACCTATGTTTAATTTCAGCTTTTCTAAACTTTTTTTCCTTTTTTTCCAGAGCCTGTTGAGGGACAAATCCATCTTAAGCCTCCACTCATTAACACAACAAAAGAAGGGGCTACTGCTTGGAGTAGGCTAGTTAACATTTCTGGGGCTTCTTGCACCTGCAAACACTATTGTTGAAGTGTTTCAGGACAGATGAAGAAATGGAAAAGAAGCTTGTTTTTAGGTTCTGTTTATTCTGTTTCAATAGCAGCATGCATTTAAGTTGTACTATCAGTGATAATAGAGTATGAAGGGTTACAGGGGCTGCAGCAGGCAGGAGGAAACACACTGTGGCTCCATCTCTAAATTAGTTGAGGCGGGCCATTCTCTTCTGTTTGGGTTCTACACTTTCCCAAAGAGAATTTATTTGTTATCTGGACAGGAAGTGTTTATTTCTTTGCCTATGAATGTGTTTATTATAGAGCAGCCTAGACATAAACTTGTAGGCCTATGATGTTATGCTATCCCCCTGAGAAAGTTGTTTCAACAGTCAAATAGGAGTTTGTAGGATATCAGCTATTTTTCTTGTTGTGTTATGACCCGTTTACCACCACTCTGTGACCATTACACTTTCCCAAGACTATTCCAAGACATATAGCACAAGTCTATGTTGCAAATGTCACTTTTTTCTTTACGTTGAATATCCGATCTGAATGTCCCAGGTCTTATTTCTGGCTACAACTACCAGGACCGATACTGTCAGGAAATGTGTGATTTGTTTTTATATTCCTCAAAGGGAACAAAAATCTTGACATTAAACATTTCACTGGTTGGAAAAAGAGATTATCAACAAATTCCCTTGACATTTGCAAAACTATATGCACATGTTCCACTTTCCTTAACTTTTCCAGGCCTGAAATTATTATTTTTTGAATTCCATGACTTTTCCAGGGCTTCCTTGACCGAAGGCCCCTGTATTCATTATTTTCCTTATAACTATACAATAGACGGGTCAGCCATCCTTGCGTGAGCCACAATTTCTCTCTCTCTCCTTCTCACACTCACACACACACACACACACGCACACCAATACTACCTGTGTGCGCCCTCAGGTGCGCCTTCAGGTGAGAGGATTTCCCATAAGTTCTGTTACAGTCTCTGTACGTACAGCAGTGTCTCTTCGCGGCCGCTGGAGTGTGACTCTGTGTGTTTGCAGTCATGGATGTCGCTGGGGAGGTGGCACCGGGCAGAGTGGAGTAACCACTTCCCCAACGTGAACCCCCGACTGCGTCTCCGGGGCTTACGTTACTGCTACTACCACTACTAGCACCGGACCGGGCCGACACTGGTCCAAACACCCCCTCTTTCAGCATGTCCAGGACCGCCCTGTCCTCCACTGACCCCTGGGAAAGGCCGTGTGAGGG